>WYDI02031216.1:0-116112 GCA_009867235.2 Psittacus erithacus | reverse complement strand
GGCCAGGTTGGACAGAGCCTTGGGTGACATGGTTTAGTGTGAGGTGTCCCTGCCCATGGCAGAGGGGGTGGAACTAGATGATCTTAAGGTCCTTTCCAACTCTGACTATTCTATGATTCTATTCTATGATTCTATTCTATGATTCTATTAATATATTCTATTCCCAGTGAACTTGGTGTTACACTGGGCATAGGCTTCAGGAGAATCAGGACTGGAGGGACTGGCTGTAGAACCTTAGTTTGAGAACTGTAGTAAGTTACAAGAATCATTACTGATACCATCCCCAATCCTATTCTTTAAATAAATCAAAAATAATAAAAAACAAAATAGAGCATCATCATTTAATTCAACTAAATGAATTTTCATCCTGAATTAGCTCTATATCAAACTTCAAAATGTTAGTTTATTCTGGAGTACACACTTCTAAAACAATACTGTATTGTAAAATGTCCTGGAAATCTTTGAATATTGTTAAAGTAGGCTGACTGAGGCCCTGGGAACTGTGCTTCCCTTGTGTTTTGGCGGTGGGTTTTTCAGTTTGGTTGGTTGGTTTGGCTTTTCTTCCCAAATACATACACCTGAAATATTCCATAAATTCTGAAAATTTTAAAAGAAAAGAAGTCCTAGTGGAGTTTGTGCTAGGGAACAACACCTACAAAATTACTAAATTCCCTCAACCTAGAGTGTGAAGCAGGGTGAGGAAAACAGGATTTCCCTCCTCACCAGCCTTCCTTCTCAATACGTTATTTTGTCCAGTTCCTCCTTTACTAGTCGTATTCCTCACAAATTATAAAATGAGCAAGTTCAATGTTTGTTATCTTCTTGCAGTTACATATCTAACTAGTTAGCTAGTAAAGCACATATGCAGTTAGTCTGAACACTCGTCAACAAGTTGCTAAGATCTATCCACTTTCATATAAAAGACTTCAAATTTATTTGTCATCTGTTTCCAGAAATAAGCAATATCAGTGCTCAAAAGTATAGCAAACCTCTGCTCAGCATTTCTGTATACCTCTCTATAGTTTTCTCTACAGTAAAGGAACCGCTGAATCATAGAATCATAGAATGGTTAGGGCTGGAAAGGACCTTAAGATCTTTTAGTTCCAACCTCTCTGCCATGGGCAGGAACACCTCCCACTAAACCATGTCACCCAAGGCTCTGTCCAACCTGGCCCTGAACACCGCCAGGGATGGAGCATTCACAACTTCCTTGGCAGCTGTTCTTGAGCAAACATTCTCTGCAGGGTACACAAATCTGGTTTTAGGCAATTAAATAAGCCCTGTTTTTCAGAGGTTGTCTAGCCTTGATGTCAATGAAAGTTTCACTTTCACCTTTTACTAAGGTAACCCAGCTAGATGTTTTTCATTTTGCTCCACTAGACTGATGGCTATATCCTTCTGGGGCACTTTGTATGTGAAAAACACCCTTCTTGTAACAGTTGTGGAATCAAAAGATAATCTCCTGCCCTGAGTGTTATGAACTCAGAGAAAACAATCCCATCCAAAGGACCGTAGACGTGGTCCCATTACACAAACCTCCAATATTTGGATTTCTTTATAGTCTGAACTAAACACATTCTTACAGTGAAAGAATTCATCTTGATGTAATGGCCTTCCTCTGGGCACAAAGATCTCTAGCAGCATCATAATAGGTACAAAAAAGAAAAAGAGAAATCAAACAAAATCTGTAGTCTACTCTCCTAAACATTACTGCATTCCCAACCTTGTCTTGAAAAAAATCAAAACATAAAGCAACAGCAGAAAAAGAACAGAGTCCTTCACCTTACAGGAAAAGCTTTATTGAATCCTGAACAGATGAAAGAATATCTCATGAACAATTTATAGGCTATACTAGAAAGTAAAATGAACTTCCAGCAAAAAGTTCATCCTACTGAATGTCATGTGCATATTGTTATTAAATGACATATAAGATACTGGTGATGTGTGACTGAAGTTATTTTGGGAAGAAGTCCTGTCTGACTTCCCTTGGAAGGGATTTGAAACACCTTTAAATTAATTTGCTAGACCTTTAATAAGAATTTTGTCATCTGAAACATATTTCACACACCATCTGATACTCTTGTAGGGCACTGTAAATGGCAACACTGTTAAAAGAATGAGAATCACAAATGCTTTAGTTTTCATTATAGTTTAAAAGATAGGGAAATAATATTAGTGTTAAACACTTTGGGTATTAAAAGTTACTGACCATCAGTTTCCAAAGAAGCTTCTAAAGACCAGATCTTGTTGAGACATGTGGTGAGCCAGTTTCCATGCATCAACAAAATTCATTAATCATCACTCAATGCTGAAATCTGGCTGAGTAAATCACTAAGACAAATAATTTTCATGCCTGCAACCAGGTACAAGCAAAGCGAGTTCACCGATGTTACATTCAGGTAGATAATGCTGACCTGCACAAAGATCCGGGTTTGCACTAGATTGCCATGTATTCAAACTCATCCCATCACATCCCAAATGTTGCCCTTGGAGTTTACCCTCTTTAGAGTATGGAAATTATAACTATTGAATTCATGCTAAGTGCTCAAACCAGGACCAGAAATTTTAAGCAGATGTCTCTCAAATTTTCTTCTGTGATTTGCAACTTCCTTTGAGTACCCAGCAATCACTAATCACATCTAACTTGTGTTCACAGTACAGTTGGTGAGATTTAACTGGGTCAATAATATTGCTAGAATAGAGATGTAGTTGTATACATTGTATGCCTGAGTGGTGTGGAGATGAGTGCCTGCTCTACTTGCCACCTGCATTTGAATGATTTTCACATTCTTTTGTAAAACTTGTTTACATTGTTAAACCCCTATGAGGTAAAGCACAGCTCAGAACATAATAGGACTGAAAACCAAGCCATATCTTTATTTTTAGCACATGACAGCGAAAAGTAACAGTTTAAAAAAGATTTCAGTTTTAAACAATGCATTAAAACCACATCACACAGGAAGTTATGGCAGAAGATTTATTTTCCAATTGCATCTTATTGGCTGAGACATTTGTTATCTATGCACAAATTTCAAATTTTTCACTTACTGGTATCTGAAAAAAAAACTTGAATCTTTTTCCAAGTTTCTTCTACAGTCAAGGTCCAGAACCCAAATAGAAAAGCTGTTGTGAGCCAAGACTGAACTGCACTGGCAGCCCTCTGACTGAAAACTTCCAATACTCTTGCTTCTCAATATACAGCAATAACTTAAAAGACTTTAGGACTTCCAAAGGTGACAACTCCTGCATCTCTTCCCTTTCCAACTTTCTCTCTTTCCTCCCCACCCCCCCAGCCCCCACTTTGGAATAATAGCATGTTCACAGGGAGTATTTTAGACATGATTGTCTGTAAAGACTTCACGATGATACAAAGAGCTAAGGAGAAGGTTGTACCTCAAAGAAAATGTACTACAAAGAAAATGTAACTAGAATGGGAACAGAAAAAGTTCCAGCGAAAATGAGGTTCCTCTGGAAGATCCTGTCACATTTTAATGAGTGGAAGCTCTAGAGCCAGACACCTCTGCACTGTCTCTATATCTGTTTTAATTGGCTGAAGAAGGACCAGCCTTACAGTGTTTTTTCAGAAATACAAGACCCATTTAGGAGCTCTGCATCTGATTTCACTTACGTATCAAGAGAAAAGGAGATGCAATTAAGGTAGACCTCACAGGCACAGCTAGGACTGCCATACAAAGTGAATCATCAGGTTCAGATAGAGGTGAGCAACATTTTTAAGCTCAGACATTTCCCTCGAGACTTGTGTTCTGTGATTTGCAGCTCTCCGAGCATCTGACCCTCAGTGACTACATTTAGTTTCTGTTAAAAGTTTGACTGGTGAGATTTAAATGAGCAGCCATTACAGGAAAACCAACGTCAAAGATAGTCAATCAATAGCATTGCTGGAATAAATGCATATTTGCACTTGTGTGCATGTGTGAGGAGAATAACACTGAAAATTAGATGAAATTTTGCTATGTGAATCAACATGATAAGCATACATCTTGTCAGTAGCGCTTTCCTACTAATTCCCTTTTCCAGGCTAGCATTTGTCCACAATGCATGCAATCTCCTACTTGTTCTGTCATCAGAACCCAAATTTAAGTCCTTTGAGATGCAAACAGTTTCATCCTACTGTCTTCAATATATGCTGTATATTTACAGATCTACTCATAATTATGCTCCACATTACTTACAGAAAGGTTAGCTATAAAAGTAGCTGATTTGCTCATGATAATCAAACCCTCTAGAATAACATTAAGATGTTTTAATGGAACAGCTTTAAACTGAAAGAGATTAGATATTAGGAATAAATTCTTTACTATGAGGGTCATGTGGCTCTGGCACAGGTTGCCCAAAGAAGTTGTGGCTGCTCCATCCCTGGCAGGGTTCAAGGCCAGGTTGGATGGGGCTTTGAAGCAACCTGGTCTAGTGGAATGTGTCCCTGCCTATGGCAGTGGGGCTGGCGCTGGATGGGCTTTAAGGTCCCTTCCAGCCCAAACCATTCTGTGCTTCTATGATTCTATGCTGGACGAAATACTGAAAATCAGTCCCTATTCCACAGGTACCTTACAGATGGCAGTGTCAAGAAGCAGCAAAGACTATCAGAGAATACAGAGATTCTCTGCACAAAACCATCTGAACTTTTGCCTCTTCAGTGCAGCTGCACTGTCTCTCAGTATTGAATAAAGGTGGTTACCAATCTGAAATTAATTCTGCCAATCTCACCTTTATTTAAAAAGCTAAGAAAAAAATCCATTAGATTTCTTCTCTAACATGTCTTTGTAATACTGATAATTAACTGTAAAGGCAGCTGAAACATTTCCCAGCTTTCCTATATACCGTACGATATTGTGGTAAACTGTGTAAAGCATCTCTCCTCACATTGCTCAAGTATAGGCATGTATATATAGTACTAAGACGCTAGTAGGCATTTTATTGATCAGACACGGTACTGTCTCTCCCCAAAGTTGATGATGAATGCCTCCATCCTGCAAACATTTATGTACCTAAGTAACTCTATGTCAGTCACTCCTCCTGTTGCTGTGGGAGAACTTTCACATCCAACATAAGGATATTCCTATACACCACATGTTTGGAGGGGCAGAATTTTAGATATGTTGCAGTGAGTGACAAACAAATGGTGATAATGAGAATGATTAAGACTGCACTTAGTGTCAAGAGCTGGGGTTTAGTCAGTTATGCACCCATTAGAGTTACATTTTCAGGGCAATGTGACTTTTTTAAATAACATGCTGGTCAGACTTAGAGACATAATAAAAATTTCTGTGTGGCAGAATAAAGATTTGAGGTAAAAGTCAACTTTTTTCACAGAACCAATATGAGTTTTAGCATTGCTTTAGTTTTACTCAAAACATATTTTGAGGGGATATGTAAATCCTGAATGATATATAGGCCCTGGACTATTCTTACAAAGATATGAAATTTTATCTCTATAAAAGTACACAGATGAGTCTTAAGTATTAATGGACTTTTTACAAGGACACATAGAGATAGGACAAGGGGTCATGGTTTTAAACTGAAAGAGGGGAGATTTATATTAGATATTAGTAATAAATTCTTTACTGTGAGGGTGGTGAGACACTGGAACAGGTTGCCCCATCCCTGGCAGTGTTCAAGGCCAGGTTGGATGGGACTTTGAAGCAACCTGATCTAGTGGAACGTGTCCCTGCGTGGAAGGGGGATTGGGACTATATGATCTTTAATGTCCCTTTCAACCCAAACCATCCTCAGATTCTGCGATTCTGTGAAATCTATCTTTAAAGATATCTTGTGTTATATCATGCAGTAGCTCTTTTTAATACTACTGTAACCTGAACTGAGGATCTAAGTAGTGCAGTATATCAGAGCCTGAGATTCCTGAATAGCTCACACACCATGCCTCATTTTGAATATGTCTGTTCTGTTCTTCTGGTTTTGTGCTTCCACATTCATCCAATATACTCACGCACCTTCCTGTAACAACTTCCCTAATTTACATGTGCCTGTAATGGCACAGGATTTTTCTCTTCCACTTGGAATCCTAATTTAAATTGTTCGTGTGCTTTCCAGCTGCTCGAGCATTTCTATACTTCTCCTGATGTTGCCTATCATGTTTGGAATGCACTTCTTCAACTGGTAGTAGCTACATAAAGCTGCTTAGTTCCCATTCTTCAAACCCCTAATTCCAGAGTGACCTCTTTTTCTGAAAATTGGAAGTTACCCATTTAGGGATGCATGGCCTGAACAGCAGCTATACCCACTCACAGAGCTGGCATGTTTACAGGCAGGCAGGGTTAGGAAGCCTGCACTGCTGCTGATAGCGCTGTAACTATTCTCAGAGTTTTCAATCAAGTCGCTTCTAGGAGTGCAAAGTTATGATTAAAAAGTTGTATGCAAAAGAATTAAATATTTCCAAGGAAGCCTTAAAGGGGCTGATTTAACTTGTGCTAAAGCTAATGGCAAGTTCCCATTCTTTTCACCCTGAACGGGATTAAGCCAAATATATTGCCATTTCTTAATGGTAATATATTACCATTAAAAATGTTGTCTTTTTCTCCTTCCATTTTGTAATACAATTAAGAACAAAGCCCTTACTCGAATGCATTATTTATAATCTGTTTATCAACAGGTACAGCATGCCTACATGGCTACAGCATGCCAGGTAGTCTCTATGGTGTGCACCATTCCATGTAGGAAAGATACACAAACTATGATAGGAAATAGTTTACCTCCAAGCAGCTCACAATTCAGGCATCTGCAAAAGATTGTGGAAATATCTCTGCCCAATTCATGGAAAGTTTATAGGTCCAGGTGGGAACTTGGATTTTTATTTCAAATTCTACACCTGATGAAAAAATTTGGACAGTGCCCATTTCACAAGCAGCATCCTTACTTGTAGTAACATTAAAAGTAGACAAAATATGTTTAGGAAAAAAAAAAAAAGATGGTGGAAATGAGACAAACTACACAAGTGCACAACTTTCCATATAACATGGAAAAATGTTTTCCTTCCTAACAGGATGGAATCACTGAAATCTTGGAACCAGGTTTTGACTTACTTTTCACATACAAAGCATGACTATAATCTCACAATATAAAACAGTAGCTCAACCACCTCTCTTGTGCTTTAATGACTCCTGAGCACAAACAGAAATAAAACCACCAAGGTATGGTTAATAATAATTTTCCAGTGGTTATTTATGGACCTGATCAGCATTTCAGACACATGCCAAATAGTAACTACTCATGCCTGCAATCCCATGGGGCACAATGGAATTGCTTACAGCGGAGTGTGTTGCTTCTGTGTGCAAGGTAATGGTTAACAAAATGGGAGTTTATAAAAAAAACCACCCAAACCTTAGAAAAGCTATTTCCAGATCATGGGATGGCAGATTTATACCTCAGCAGCTGAACACTACTCAGTAAGAAAACAGAGCAACATAAAATCTGTTTTGAAATAAGTATAAAAACAGTTATTGAGAATGTGATGCTTTCCAATCATAGAATGAACAGTATTAGCCAGACAACACACAACATGAGTGGACTATGGAAGAAACCACTGGCCCATCACCTGCCCTCACATAGTTCAGCTTCTTTCTGTATCTTTTAAAGCAATCTGGACTTATTAGGTGACCCACTTACTCTCCACAACCCCCTTCCCCAAACCTCTGGAAAAGAAAATACTCCAGGCTATCAGGCATGAAAAAAGCTCTCTGTTTTTCCTCTTTCAACTTACTGCTGCAGTGACGGGAAGGGCGATTCTCCTACTCTCATTAGGCTTCAGCTTAGGGTTTTGCTTCTCAGCAGTTCCCCTTTCACAAACATCTCAAGCACTTAGAACCACGACTCATCTGAGCCCACCTAAGGGCAGCTGCAGCATGAGAGGGACACATCTGCAGCTGGTCCATAGGGGCGCTGCTCCGTGCAGCTAATGAAAACCTTCTCTAAACCTTCCTGCCAGAGAACGCTGTGAACAGTGAAGCAATTGTGGCATTATGAGAGCTATAAAAGCAGCTCCCACTGATCCTCCTTGCTGCCCTCACAAGAGTAAAGGGTGAAATCTGCAGTGAAAGTTTAAGTCTTAAGGGGATGATGACTTACATCAGTATTCATCATAAAGCTGAGTGTCTCATCTTTAACTTTCCCCCTCCCCCTGTCCCAAATATAACCTAAGGAGGACAAATTTCTTCGATAGTGCTATCTAGAGGCACTCTTTCAAACAGCTGCTGGAAAAAGTGGCAAATAGGTTCCTTCTTCTTGGTTACAAGCCCGGCCCAGTGCTTCATTCTCAGCACTAAGCTCCCTTGCTCCTCTCCCCCCTCCCTCCCTCCTCAGCATAGCTCGAGCTCTGTGGAAACAGGAAGAAATGCAGCCCCCCTGTGTTTGAATGCAGGTTCCTATGACAAGGGCAAGCTGTAAAATTTAACTGTAGTCTATAAAAGAAAGCAGCAGGTAGAAGAAAAACACTTGAGAACCACTTCAATAAGAGCTAACTTCATTCAGAAGCAAGCCAGACAACTTAAAAGCCAGTATCGAAGTTCCTTTTATTTGATGGCAGCTACGTCCTTCGTGCAGGAAGACAAAAGAAGCAAGCTATTCTTAGCCTGGTAGTGGTACCTTGTGAGCAAGTTTGTTTTGTTTGCCTCCTGACTCCATCTGCTGGGAAGACACCCTCCTACCTGCTGTCCGCGCTGCCTCGTTTGGCAGGAGCGCGGAGGTGAATCACCGTGCGTTAGCCCACTCTTCCAACCTTACTGTGGCTCTCCGGGTATTTAAATATTGGGCAGCTTGGAGCACTCACAGCAGAGAAGTCCTCCCCTGCAGTACTTCACACACAATCACTCGACGTGCTCCTGCAGCGTGGGGGTGTTGGCTCAGTTGCCTCTGGATGCCCGCGTAGCAGGTACAGCAGGGGGCTGCTCTTCTGAGGAGAGCACAGGCGCTCGGAACGGGGTCTTTCTCGGCCTCTCCTTTTGTTTTAAACGCTTTTGGAGCAGAAACGGGAATTTAGATGACTTTGCCGTCCGTTAAATGCTGCTACCATCCCTTGTTCGGCTCAGTGGACGGTAGGTAAATGGTTCACAAATAGGAGAGCAGCAAAGGAGACGGGGCAGACGGGAGGATGCGGAGTGCATCCCCGGGGCGAGCAGGGCTTCTCGAGGGCCGGGGTCTCAGCTCCGCGCCCTCCACTCCCCCGGCTTTATTCTTCCGAAAAGTGCCCTCCATGGGACCGAAACGCAGCCTCGGGTCAGACAACTTCCCCGAGGCTAGGAGGAAGGTGAGGGGAGGAAGAGGGTAAAGCGGGAGCAGGGCCCGGGACCACCGGCTCCCACCGGGAGACACCTGGGGCAGGGCTGTCAGCCGCCGCTCACGGGCTCCCCAGCAGGGCCGAGACGGGGGAAGCGGTGCCGGCCCGGGCGTCCCCTCTCCTCTATGCGGAGGAAGCGGCGCTCCCCCACCGCTTCACCACCCGCGCCCCGCCCGCCGGCGCAGCGCCGGCTCCTGCGCGGTCGCCCCTCCGGTAGCTGGCGGCCGGGAGCAGCGGGGAGGCGGAGGCGGGGGAGGCGCTGCCGCTGCCGCCGGACGCTCTCCGTCCGCCCCGCACCGACGTCGGCGCGAAGCCCCGCCGGCGGCCGGGGAGAGCGAGGGGTGAGCGCGTCGCGAGTGAAAGGAGGCAGATACTTCCCGAGGCGCAGCCCCGCCGGAGGGGCTTGGCCTTGGGCAGTGCCTGTCCGTGTGCTGGCTGAAGCGCTCGGCCATCCCGCCCCCTCCGGGACGTGGGCACCCACCGGACGGGTGCTGGGGAGCGGACGGAGCCATGCACCCCTACGAGGAGTGACCGGCCGTCCGGGCTGCGCCTCTGCGGACGCCGAACCGCCGCGGAGGTGGCCCTAGGTGACGGGAGGCCGGGAGAGGTGCCTCCCCAGCGCCGGGTGCACTGCCACCGTAAGTCCCGGCAACTTCGCCTCTTGTCCTTCCCAACCCACTGCCCGGGAAGACCAGCCGCCGGGGTCCGATCACCGGCGGGGAGCGGGGGGACAGACCCTGGCTGTCACTGCAGCCAAAAATAGGCGGGGGGGGCTGGGGTGTAGGAGCTCTGACTCGCAGCAGCGGCGTGTGCGGTGGCATCGGGCGCGGGAGGGAGCGCAGCCTCCGCAGGGGTCCGAGTAATGGTGAATCCTGGAGTTCCTACCGCGGCTGGTGCGCTGCCGGGCGGATCGCTGCCCATGCGGTGTAGATCAGAGGCAGTGGCCGCTCTTCATCCTGGAAGTACGGGGCATTTAAACGACACCTGAGGCACTACTCCGTGCTTCTCATTCGTGTCAGATACTATTACCGTGTTATTTTTCCGTGTGCTGGACCGATATCTATACTTTGGCATTTCACGCTGCAAACATAAACCAACATTAGTAGGTATTGCCAGTGATGACGGTAGATTGATGTACGAGGCTGTTTAGTGGATGTGTCCAAGTACAATATAAAAGCCTGCCAATTTTGTCTTTAGATTGCTATATTAATTTCATTCTTGTGGGCTTTTTGACAATGTCAACGAAGTCCACAATTTGTAAAGAAAAGGAATAAAACCCTTCTGGTTTATTTTAGTTTCAGAATGTCAGTCGTAACCAAATGATGAATGAAAAAATCAGTCAGAAAAATAGTAAACAGAAACATGACCTCTTGAAGTCAATATTGTCAATATCTAACAGATGCCTTCCAGCTACACTTTTACATACGCTGGCTATCACTTCGACTTCTTAAGAGTAATGCAGCATGTAATATTCTTCCCAGGACTGTGCGCTCTTCTTGTAATAAGTTAAGTAGTCTGGCTAAAGGGAGTTTGGAATGAATTAATCAAGCCATCACATTAAAATGCCTTTGTCTTTTTGTAGGCACTGAATGAAATAAAGCTCTTGCTTCTGCTTCTTTTCCTCTTCAGTGTTTGTGGGACGGTATTCAGGTGGGGAATCTTTGCATTTGGTTGGTGGAAAGGTCTCTGCCCTGCTCTAGGGCTGAACATAACAGGACTGGTCAGGGTAACATTTCTCTGCTATCAACAGCTCAAACTGCAGGTGGTGTCGAGCTGAAGAGGGAATTTATTTCACTATTCAGGATCCTAAGCATAATTGTCAAGTAGGTGAATTAAATACAGGAGAGCTAATATTTCCGTTTAATTTCTTCATATGCCTTTGCTGAAGTTATTGCTCTGGTGCTTACTATAGCTATCATATGCTGGCTGACATGAAATTATTCTGATGAACTAAACGATTGTGTTTCAGTACCTACCAGCATGTAGTAAAGTATGCTAACTTTATAAATCTTGAGTAAATGTTGGCCCTCTTAAGATCAATGGCAAATCCCCAATTAACACCTCCAAAGATTTGGCGTTGCCGTAGGTTTTCATTATCATTTATAGCAAGTGTCAGCCAACTTTGTTTAGAAAGTGGCAATGTTTAAATTCAGTTAGTGATGGGGGGAGGGGGGGAGGAATATTTTCAGATCATATTGCTTATGTCAAAGAAATTCACAAATAAACTGATAAATATTTGGCTTGTTGTAAAAATATCAGCAAACCCTCTAGCTATGTTACAGATTAGTTCTCTGCAGCTCGTAAGCTTTGATGGGAGGTGAAGGAACAGAAGCATCTTTTCGAAAAACCTTGTTGAAATATTACCAAATAATATATTCAGAAGGATTACCTTAACAAGGTGACTGAATCCAGTTTAGCAAACTTTTTTCTTCATGTCTATAGCAGAATGGGTTTGGAAACCATCTGAAAAAGCTGAGAATTTTCATTAAAGATGAAAGCAACATTCTACAGTGTTTGCCGAATTTTCTTTCAGATCAAAGTAGAACAGAACGTTGCTTAAAAGCTAGCCAGTTAGTATTATATGTTAACTTTAAATCTGTATTGATGGACCTGTAAGAAGCTAAATGGGCATTTGCAAGTCCTGTTATGTGATAACATTGGCATGACCAACAGTGCTGACAATCATTTCCACTAATTTTGTAGAAGTGAAAATGGAATAAAGAGCACATCATCACTTGGAGTTCATTAAAATCATTAGATAGAAAAAGGACTCTTCTGTATTTATTTTATAAAGTATGCATAACAATACAGCTTTGGAGAAAATTAGTGACTCAATAATTGAGCTACACTTGGCTGAAAATTTGGCTAGCAAGGATCATGAAATGATTTGAATTGGGCAGTTCTGAAAATGCCCATTGGTTCTATATATTACTAAGCTGGTAAGCTCAGTTTTGTTTTGTTTCTGGTAATTGGTGTTTGGGCCCTAATTGTTGCCATTTAAGTCAGTATTGGAAGTCATTAGTGCTAGCACAGATCTTACTTGGGCCTTTCAGGGGTAATCATGTTGTGTGCTGAGCACTTGAACTGCTGTATGTGTTAGAACGGCATCCAGTCAGGCCCCTGCCTAGAACTACTCAACAGACTAAAATTCAGTCTGTTGAAAAATTTGCCATGTCAAGAGAGACTGAAGACATCTTTCCAAAGGCCAACAGGTGATCTAGGTCTGAAACTTGAATCCTCTGTACTTCACAAGGATACACCAAGCACCTTTTAATGGGATTGAATGTTAATTCTTTCATAAAGGTACCCAGAAATGAATGACCAGCACCTTAAGGTTGTATGTTATTTCTCTCTGGTCTTGCTTACTTCTTTATGAACCTCAATGTTTACCGGCAGTAGCCTACTCAAGAGCTGCACATAATTACATGTTGTTTGTTCTGTACTGGTTTTTGGTCTTACACCCACTTTGCATTTGACGCTGCTGTTAGTTACTTCCCTGACATTGCTTTTAGTTACTTCCCTGCTTAGGAAGGAGTGGATCTGGCTGCTAGAAGCCTCTGGTACATGAGTACAACACCAATACCAGTGGTCAGACATGCCCCTGTGGCCCAGTCCTGAGAAGCAAAGAGCTGGTCTCTGGTGGCTACCCTGCCTGTGTGACAGACTAGCTGCGGGTACCTGAAATGACTGCTTCAGGATGAGCCCTGGGATCTCTGCATGGCACTGCACTTGCAGGGGTGGTGTTTTGTATGGGAACTTGCTACAGTGCAGATGCTGTAAAGACTGGTTCTAATGAAGAGAAAGTCTAGATGTAAATTTCCTGAAAGGTAATTCTCATTCTTCTGAAGCAGGGGAAACAACTGTGAAAGACCACATACCTAAACAGCACTGTTAATTTTAAAACAGAATTTTGCTTGAAGGTCAGTAGTACAGATATTAGAAATAGATATTTTGTGCTGAAGTTTTAGTTATTTTTATCAGTTTTTTTCCATGCATAGCATTTGATGATGAGATCTGGCAAGTGGAAAGAATTGAAAATCTATATGCAAGGCTGTTTTCAAAACTGTCCTTTATATTGAATGAAATTTGAACTATGAAATGGAGAGACACACTAAATTGCTCATTTGGAGGAACTGATGATGATGGCAGAGATATTGGCCACATCTCAGTCAATAAGAGGTACTGCTATGAATGCTGAACTTGCTGGTCTTAGCCCAAAAGTTACAACTGGAAAAGCCATGCCTCATGCTAAAGCTTGTATTTATAGGCATGTTTTAGCTGGACACCTTTTTAATCAAGGTGGTATCCGCAGATGTTGGAGGAGTTTTACTTCAGGTGATCTGTAAACAAATCAAAGACATGGCTGTGCCTCACCAGTGAACCTGTGAGCCTTTCAGCTAGCTACATGTTTTTGAGGTGACCCTTGGTTAAGCATATGGATACCCAGGATGGGGAGGACCTGGGGATGGTAGTTACCCTCTGATAGTGAGCTCCGTTTGACTGCCTTTGCTGCTTTGTATGGATGTATGCAAAGACTTACCATTAAACCAAGGAAGAACAAGAAATTTTGGTATTCAGCCATAAGGAGAAAGTGGAGTCATTGACTGTAGTCGTTGACTGTAGTTGACAGGGAGTAGCACTGGGAATGAGAGTAGATTTATAGCACATCAGAGGTATGCTGCCATGTATTTTTCCATGGTTCTCAAAATGCCTTCTGAAGTAGGATCATATGGTAGACAGATGAGCTAGTACTGCTTTTAGTAAGTTGCATACTGAAGTGCTGTAGTCCTGAAAGGTGGGTTACTGCAAGGATCCCCTTAACCTGTGCGCCAGAGACTCTGGGAACCTGCAGAGAGGAGCTTTCCTGACTTCAGGAGGAGATGGATTAGTGATGCAGTATTGGTGTTCTTATTTTTACATACTGTGCACAAACTGAAAAATGCAGTTCACGTAAATGCTTCTTATTTACTGCACCTCAATGCAATTGCAGTACTCCTGTTCTGTTTTTCATGGTAATCCTGTGTGGTTCAGTAAAGGTGATATGGAATGGCATCTAGTTTAAAACAAGCTTCTGGACCTTGAAATTTTTTATCATTTACTTCAGTTATACTTAATAAAACACTTGTCACAGATTTGGCAGAATTGGCTGTTCACACCACACTTCTAGTGGTGTTTTTGGAAATAAGCATGTATTTCAGTTTCATGTGGCACTGTCTAGCAAATGATTTCCTGCTTGGTCATATCCAGCAGTGTATGTTAGAACCATATCACTTTGCCTGTGGTTATTGATGAACATTATTAGCTGTTACCAAGAGTTAGATGAATAATACATTTGTTACTTTTTGCAGTATTTTTGAATCCATGGTTTCACTATATTCTATTCATGATAGGTCTAGCAGTATGTACTTTCAAGGAGCAGAAAGATATGCTGTGAGCTCATTGCTGGCTTTGATATGTTAGCTGTAGTTTGTGACGTCCTCATTAGCTTAGGGTAAAGCACAGGTTAGAAAATCACTACTATTCAAAAGCAGGTGTTTGAAAATGCCTTTCTCTTCCTGGATGTGAAGAGAAAGGCATCAAAGTGCCACAAAGCGCTGAACTACCCCTCCACAAGTAGAAAAGCAGATTTTTGTTCTGTTGGCTTGTCATAGAAATTGGGCGGTTTTGCAGGCCAAGTGAGCAAGTGAGTTCACAGGCATATTTGGAGGTTGCCTGAGTCAAGATGAATTGTGTCTTGTCTTCAGAGTTGTCTTTTCAGAACTAAGCTGACAAAAATACCTCTTTTAAATATGGGAAATGTTTCTGAAAGCACAGTGTTGCTATTATAAAGATGTCAAGGCTCCATGGTTAAGATTGTGCTGAGATATAAAGGAAAATGAAACTAAACTATTTTACTTTTTTGTTACTTACTGGAACGAGACTCCACATTTGGCACAGTGTCCCTTTAAAGGTCAGCTGCATTTTCTGTGTGTGGGCTTTTTATGATGAAATATTTACTTAAGTTTCAGTGCTCACATAAAAAAAAAGTCGTAATCCGTGGCACTGTTTAGTGCTTGATGGAAGAGTGAGAAAGGTAATCAAAGACTGAATAAATTCACGGAGTGAATTAGCCACTTCTCTTTCTCTCAGGCAGTACTGAGGCATGTTCTGACATGAGAAGGCTCATGTGACTGTAACATTTCAGTGTGCTGTGTGCAGATAGATGAGTCCATTTCTGTTAGTTTTGATTTCCCTCCAGCTGATATCAGTAATGAGTATTAACTGCTTAGAAAAATCACAGGTAGCTCTGCAGCTGTATTTCATTCATATTATTTGTGTCTGGATCTTCCCTGCAAGTTGTGTTTGCAGAGCAGTTATCTGTAGCAAATCATGCTGGTTTGATTTAAGTGATCTGTGGAGAAGTAATGTGAAACCCACAAGTGATTTTTCCTTTTAAATTTACCCCCATTATGATGCAGTGCTATACTGATGATGCCCTACATTGATTTCAGTACAGAACCAGTTTGTGTCTCACTTTCTGTTGCGCAAAGCAGCATTCTTTTGTGCAGAGCTGTCACCACGTGATTTACTCCAACTTGTTTGTCTCTATCCATGTAGTCTTGGTCACCTGTAGCCTTAGTCTGTAGCCTGTGTTCTGTGGTCTTTGTTACCTGTAGTTGTGCAGCCGCTTCATCACCAGGCCCTTCTGTTACACTGAGCTCCCTTTTCTTTGTTGATGGTTGTCGTGGTTTAAGCCCAGCTGGCAACCCAGAACCACGCAGCCGCTTGCTCACTCCCCACCCTTCCTTTGCATGGACAAATATGATTCCTCACAGAAGAGAAATGAATGCTGTCCCATGAAGTTACAGCTCTTTATATATTGAGGATTGTCATCTCTTACCCAAACTGTGCTAGCAGCCTGAAACACCCTATGGGCATGAACATTTCAGTGTTAAACATGCTGTGTGCAATTTCCTCAGCTTTAAATATTGAAGGACCGGAAAGGGAGGATGATTATATCTTGACTACTTTGATTTTGTTGAGAAATTTCCTAAATTTTTCTTGGCTTTGGTAAAGAAAGCTATCTAGGACTGCTGAGTTTCCTTATGGGACTAGAAGTTGTTTTTTTCCTGGTAAGAACTCTTGTTTTCAACAGTCAGTCCAGCTTCTAATGGAATCCTTATTTTCTTTTGCCTCCACATCTCTACTCTCCAAACAGTATGGGAGAGGAATGGTAGTTTTGCTGCTGTCATTAGTATTTAGTAGTAGAGATGACCTTCTGGAAAGTTACTTTACAAAATTTCTAACTAACTCATAGACAGCACTGTCTTCCATTTACATGTATTGTAGTAGGGAAAATTTCATTTATTGTCCAATATTTAATTTTGCATATGCAAAGTATTGTATTGGTAGGACCAATCACCGATACTGGTTTTTGGTCAGTTTTACAGGTGTTTGAGTGGATTATTGAATCTTAACATTTTATATTGCAACTCTTCCAGGAACTCTGTTTCTGACGAAGGAAGATGGCAAACAGGATTAGTGTGATTCAAAGGCTGGTTTGGCTTGACCAGTTTAGAGCATCTCTGGGAAGTATTTGTCTTTGCTTCAGGCTGTTCAAGAGCATCCGTTGATAAACTGGAAGGGTAACCCACAGAGAGCTGGTCATGTCCTGCTGACCATGCAGAGTTACAGTGCTTGGAGTTTAGCAAATCTTTTAAGCCCTGTTCTTGAGAAAGACTCAGTGGTGGGGAGCAACTGGGTGTGAGGAGACTTCCTTTAATATTCTGAGGGCCACTTCCAGTACTATGGACTGCTCAAGGGCTTAAAAGAGTCAAGCCCTGCTTGCATTACAATATTTTACTCTGTGTTCAAATGTTGCCAAGTACATTTTGGGTTGAAGCAGGATTGAATAATAAGTAATAATCATTGTTCCCATACGTTCTCACAGAAAACAGACCCAGTATTTTCTACTCTGCTGATTTTTATTGCATTTTTTATTGTCTCATGGTGTTTGGTAGTGTATGCTTTCTAAAGATTGGAGTAATTTCAGCACTGAAAAGGAAACGTGTGTATGTTTGGCTTTTTAAGTGTTCAAATGCCTGCTGACTTTATTGACAAGCAATCAGATCTGCAATGTTTTGAAGGAAATGTTTTTATCCCATGAAATGCCTAATGTAATCAGAAGTCATCACTGGAAAAACCTGTAGGTAGTCACCGTATAGCTGTAGTACTTCTTTTCCACCTACTGTCCAAAATAATTTGCATTTGAGATGTACGTGCGAGCTAAAAATGAAAGCCCACTCCAGCATTTTGTCACTGCAGAGAGCTTTTCTGTGCAGTGATAGAAATGACACAAATCTTTGTGTTTAAACTAATCCATCGTGAAAACTGTAGCAGCCTCCACTTTAATAAGAGGAAAAGAAGTGGGGCTTAATGGCCTGCAGAGTGTGAGAAATAAATATGGTTAAGCCAGGAGGAGGCATGTGTGCACTGCACACAGAAAGAGTCCTGTGAAGCATCCACTATTAACTGAAAGGATCTTCATGCCCTTGCAAAATATTGGGACAGTGTCTTATTAGTATCAAAGCCTATAATTTCTCTAATTATCTAAACAACTTGCAACATATGATCAAAATATTAGTTACTATAATGCAGGCCATCAAATGTGTTACAGCCATGTACCACATCAAGGAATATGTTTGATAAGAGGTTTCTTGAAGTTATAAATTATGGTTTTCAACTCATATGTAATTCCACATGGAGAATACATATGGGTATAACATTTAAAGATAGTTATGCCAATTACTTCAGTGTAGAGTTTTAAACAAAGTATTTCAGAGCTAATTTTACTGTTGGAAATGTTCCCTTTTTTCAGTGAAAAAGAAAACAATTAATGACGAGATTTTTTTTGTTTAATCTATCATTAAAATACTTTTGTGGCTCGAGAGCAGGATTTCAATTTTATTGAAATTTTATTTTATAGATAGTAAAATACTCTTTTAATTCAAACAAATGCACCATAGTATAAGAAGTGTCTTGTACTTTGCAATGGGCATGGTTTGGATGGACAAGGATGCAGCACTCTGAAGGAGGTACTGGGTGAGAATATAGCCCTATTCACAGTGCATACTTGCAGAATCATAGATGGTTTGTGTTGGAAGGGACCTTAGAGATCACCTAGTTCTAACCCCCTGCCACAAGCAGGGACGCCTTTCACTAGACCAGGTTACTCCAAGCCCCAACACCTTGAACACTGCCAGGGATGGGGCGGCCATGACTTCTCTGTTCCAGTGTCTCACCACCCTTATAGTGAAGAAGTACCCTGCTGTGCTCTCAGGGGTCCTGCAGGTTGGCAGCTAGCAATGGTGTTAAAGGAAGAAGCAAGGAGAGGATCTGGGTAAGGCAAGGAACCATTTCTCAGACCACTCTCAATGCAACAGCAAGGAGGGAGGAAATAGGAACAGGAGTCAGAGAACAAGAGCATCCAGGGAAGCACTGTGGTGGTTTGCACTGACTGATCTGCTGGGCTCAGGCCCATAGCAGTAAAGTTCCCCCTCCCAGTCCCCCAAAAGAATACCTGTAGATACTGGCACAGCCTTTTGAGAGGGGGAGACTTGCTGCATGTCCCATCCACCACTATCTCTTCCTTCCCCAGATGCTTCACCACAATGCACTTTTTCAAAGGGGAGCCCTTTCTCCATATGAAAAATAATATAGAGACATGGCTGTATATAGAAAAAAAAAAAAAAGAAAAAATAACTGTCACAATCTTCAACCTGTATTTGGAAAATTTTAGCCAGATAATTTTTATGGTCACTGAAAATCTCCTCTAGTGCAGAATATATTGTTTTGCTTATATCCTCATGTTCTAGTAGTTCTTTTTCTTTGAGAAGTTCTTGTACCATACAGTGGAAAATGGACTTGAAAGTAGATTGTTCGTAAGTCAGAGCTGAACCCTCTACTATTTGTGTAAGAGCACACCGACACGTGTGCAGCCCTGATCTTTCTGGAGCTTTGGTCTGCAATCAGAGTTTTAAGGTAGTGTAAGCCAGTTAATGCTGCCTAACTGAGAGCAGATAGAACAAGACTAAAGCACAAAGGAGGATCAGGAAGAGGTATAAATAGTCTGGGAAAATGGGAATGGTTTCAGATGTGGAAGGGGGATACTGAAACTGGGATTGTGAGTTAGTACTGAGGGCCAGTGGATCTTGGAACAGGAAGCATTTGAGAAGGACAAGCTTGTTTGAGAAGGACAAGCTTGTTTGACATGTTAGATGCTGAGGCACAAACTGATACCTGAAATGCAGTTATTCGTGGGAAGAGGCATTTAGGGGCAGTAGGGGTAGGAGCTGGCAGGACACCAGGACAGTAGGAGGAAGATGTGTTGAAAAAGACAGAATTTCCTCCCCCCATTTTTTCCTTTTTTTCCTCATACAGAGAAAGTCAAGAAGTGAACACCTGATAAACCTCCAGAATGCCTAATTTATGCACAGGTTTAGTTGATGGAGTAAATTTCTTGCTGGACTACAGGCAAAAAAGGAGAAAGATTCTGTGTTTCTCTTATTTTTTTGTGCGGACAGATGAGAACATTTATGGATGTTCATAAGGGAAAAGCTCTGAAGCTGACAGAAGAAAGGTGAACGGACAGCTGAAGTGATTTGAAGTATCTGGTTTCAGAAAGAGGAATTCTCGGTTCAGGGAAGAAATCTTGGGAAAGTTGAGGTCTTACTGAGTCTTTTGGTGTGAGTGAATCAGCCAGCTGTAACTGATTATAAAAAGAATGTTCTTGCACAGGAGAGTGGGATGCTGGAAAACTTCTAATAGGAGTAGGTAAAAATGAAATAAAAGTATGTATGTTACTGAAGGACACTTGAACATCTAAGAATATCACTGGAATGGCTCAAAGCATAAGAGATAGAGAGCAGATGAGAGGACACCTCAGGACTGTTGATGGTATGTGAATGATAAAATGTGGGAGGTCAGCAGTCACTCGTATACACAGTCCCACAGAGAAGCATCGACCACAGTTCATGTTAGAAGAGAAGCATGCTGCAGAGGCACAAACCCAGCAAATTGTATTATCATGCAAGATACTTCATGCAATGAAAAATGAAAAGCAAGTGTTTGAGAAGACGAATGTTAAATACCACAAAGCAGACTGAGGACATCAAGGTCTTCAATATGTGCAGCTGAAGAATGTCTCTGGGGAAAGCAGCCAGCAGCAGATTTATAGCAGTGAGACATGCAACTTTTGAGACAAATTAAGACGAAATAGCCATAGAAATGAGCATCAGTACTGGGGTGCAATTTTTGGAACTGAGTACAAGGAAAAAGTGGACCTGTGGCGCAAAACAAGGCTAGTAGGATACAAGAACATGTATTCTATGTGGACAAAAGTCAAAGGATACAATTAAGCATCCAGCTGTCTCTATAATAGACACTCCTGCAGAGTTAATTTTGGATATAAAGTTTAGTTATTAGTTAAATTTGGGAAATACATTAATAGCAGTGAAAACTGGAAAAGGAGGTACCCTGGCAGGACAGTGTAATGATAACCTTCCGTGTATTCATCAAGACAGAGGATGTCAACTGCTTGCTGCAAAATCCAGCTATAAGGCAGTACCAGAAATGCATACTGCACTGTGATAGCTATTTCCAGTTCAAGCCTCCTGGCAATGAAGACATGAATTACAAAAGCAAAGAAGTCATGGGAAAGGGTGCAATTGATGATATCAACAGAGAAAAAAAAAAAAATAGGATATTCCATGTATGCATAGACATTAAAGGTCTTTAAGGCAACAAATCAGGAACAAATCAACACAAGAACAATCATGCAATGATACAGGAACAAAACATCCCACTCATGCTAAATGACATCCCTTCTAAGCCCTTTCTAACAAGTATATTCATTATGTTAGATGCACAATTTGGTACTGGAAAATCAAATAGGACAAGGAGGGCAGCTAATGCCTCCAACACTTTATCCAGAAGGCAGCATTTCAAAAATACCTGCTGATAAATCATCTGCACAACATATATCTAAGAAGAGAAGAATATCTCACCCTCTTACCAGAGTGAAAGCCACTAAAAACCAGCCAGTGTTAATCACATGATACTGGGGACATTTCTAAATCACAGTCGGATCCAAATCGTTAGCAAGCAGATGAACAAGAACAGTTGAGCACTGGAACAGATTGCCCAGAGAGGCTGTGGTATTTCTGTCCTTGCAGAAACTCAGAACTAGTCTGGATATGACCTTGAATAACCAGATCTAACTTTAAAGTTAGCCCTGCTTTGAGGAGGGGGTTGCTATCTCCAGGGGTCCATTCCAGCCCATTTTTTTAATATGACTTAGGGAATTGCTGTGGTCTGGAAAGGAGGCATCCAAGCATATGCAAAAATGGAAGAGAGGAAAAAGGGCTAAAACCACTAATTGCCCCAAAGGAGCTGGAACTCAGAGTAGGAATAGCAGTTTACCTCCTAAATAGCTTAAATTATGTCATTTCTGTAAGAACTTGAAGGAGGAAGAGATTCTATTGTACAGTCCAAGAATGGCCCAGGAATTCTAGAAAATGCAGACACGGTTTACCTTGAAATAAAATGAACGTTTCCATCGGGAAATGCCTCTACAGGATGTGCTGCACGAGCTGGGGACACTGCACTAGTGACAAACATGGTGACATTTATGAAAACACAGCAATACACTGCCAGCAGTCTTTTAAACATTTTTCCTTCCATGTCTTAGATCTTGCTTCCTTATCCTTCATATGTATGATACGGTGAGCTACTGAGAGCAGGTGGTGGGTTTTAGGAGTCCTTCTTTGTTTAATGAAAAGAATGCCAAGCTGTGAAAAGGAAATGCATTGGCTCCTCATATGTGGAAACACGATAATTCTATCTCTCACCACACGGCAGTAGTTTGAAGGTGAATTAGCTGTCAGTGAAGCATTTATACTGCAGTAATGAGCACCAAGGAAAAAGGAATGTGAAGAAATTAATAAATCTTGTCTTCCATGAAAGGTTTGATGTATGAATGAAATCCTATAAATACCAGTGGTGAAATGAAGCATTGAATCCCTTTTTATTCAGTGAGCAATGTTCATCCTCAAAAACCCAGTGAAGAAGGATTCCAATGGAAAAAGAAGTCTGAGAACAAGTAAGTAAAAATTGCAGTACTTAACCCCAAGAAGGCTAAATAAAGGTTGCCCAAGTGGCTTCTAACTTCAGAGTCACCTTTATAATCTGGAGAGTCTTTAATGATCTGACTATATTACATGAGTTTGGTTTTACTAATGCAGTTCCAAGAGACTCAATATGAGATAAGGGTACCAGTGATTTAAAACCACAGGGAAGTACCATATGTTTTTGTTTAAAAGGTCTTTTAGCATCATTGAAGACAGATGTTGTGCTAAAAATTTCATCCATTAGTAAAATCAAAGGTGGAAAGTGAAAACAGTGCAGAAATTTAAGAGCCTGAGGCTGCAAATAAAAATTTCAGAAGGCTAAAGCTGATATACTTAAGATACTAGTGAGAGTTAATATTAAAGTGATCTTAATCCTGCTGAATAATTAAAGCTCATCAATCCTAAAGGAGGTGGCAGTATGACAGCCAGTCTGTTAGCTTTCACGTTTAATGCTAGTCCATGAAGATCTCTTATTTTCTCTGTGGTTCATTAGCATTTGCTGATAAAGGAGGTGCACCTCTGTTCTTCATCCTCTGCTTCCTTTTAAGGTTTGGTTTATTTTTTTTTTATGAGTAGATTGCACACACTGCAAGAGAAATGACGTGGTGCTGGGGCAGGAGTTAGCTCCTGTAACTGGGAGCATTGACATCCTGTCAGTGAGACTGGAGAGTGTCAGGAGCGAGTTTTTCTGTGACAGGAGCTAACGCAAGATGCAATCTGCTATTCAAAGTACTTAGAATATGGGATACTGTAAAATAGGAAAGATACTTGTTAACCACGCTTATGAAACCTCTAGCATTACTCATAGGTTTTCATACCTGTTGTAAGGTGTGCGTACCTCAAAGAAAGGGATATCATACTGGTAATATCCTGGTTGCTACTGTGACTTCCTCAAACTCTGCTGAATCCCACAGCAATGTGATTATGTATGACAGAACTCCCAGTTAACAGTAAAAAAAAAAAGAGGGATAGACATTTGGAGAGAAACCAGTTATTCACACATTTGTTTGAGAGAGAGATCTAGTAGAAAACTAACCTCTTTCTCCTCCTTGTTTAATTTGCACACTTGTTCCTGAGCAGATTCATCTTCCTTAATTCAGTTTGACATTCCATCAAGGTATCATGCGAAATCCCTGGGTGAAAATGTGAAATCACCCTGAGTGAGGGTGGAAAGGATGAGAAGGTGGCTTTGGTGTTCTTAAAAATTGGTGATTTAGGTTTTTCTTCTAATTTTATTAAAGCAGTATTTCACAAACTATTTTCCACAGTATCCTTATCCTAAATGACCTTAACTCTTTAGGCAAACATAGCAAGTAAGAAGCACTGCCACACAGACAGGAGGAATGTGGTACTTCCCGAAGTACTGTACAAGCTAACGTGTGCCATGTGACTTTTCCCAAGAGGAGGAAAAAGAATATCATCTATAGCATGTAGGTAGAATTAGGGTTTTCTGTAGCTATGAGATACACGTTTAAAACTGCATGCATGATGCAAATTCCTGTCTCTCTTTGGAACAAGGTCCATATCCCATCTGCTTATAGATCTTGTTTTGCCATCTTGCTTAGAGCAAATCTGGTTGGTTAATAATACAGAACTCTTCTGCATTTTTCTTCCAATAATTTCTGCCTTTCTTGGGAAGAGCTCCTTTATTTCAGGGATTAGGAAACAGTGTATAATGGGTATTTCCATAAACAAGTCATAACAACTTAAAATCACTAGCCTGAGTTCAAACCTTTAACCAGTGGTTATGCAGACTGGAATCACAGCATCTGTCCTTTTATGCCTAGAAGTAGAATGCTAAAATACAATGAAAATGTATGACACAAAATTTCTCTCTTCAGTATCTGATGAGGAGATCTCAGGTGCTCCCAGCACTGAGGCTGTGCGTGTTCCCAGTAATCCAGGGAAGTTAGATGCCAGTAACCCTTAAAGCTTTTTCTGGCCAGCAGACATGTGGGACAGGAATGTGCCTGTTGCAATAATTCTTCTTTGAGCCGTGCCGGCTTGGTACCAGTGGGGGCCAGAAACGTGTTGTCAGGTGGATACACCACTGAACACCAAGCGACTGTATGCATCTTTGCTCGCCACTTGCTGCCTCAGGCTGCCTCAGTGCCACCCTCAGACAGGCATACATGTGCCCACTCTCAAGCCTGGCACAAATGTGATGCACTGTGCAGGCATGCTCTGAGATTTTTGTAACATAAGTGTTCTTTATGAGAGTCACAGGCATGAAAAGTCTGTGAACATGGATTTAAAGACTAGGCTTGACTCGCTGGCACCCAAGTTGGTTGACTAGAAGTTACTGTGCTGCAGTAATACAAGTGGAATGGTAAAAAATAACAGTTCCCACGAAGTGTGAGTAGGCTCATTCAAGTATGGGTCAGTGGAAGAAACTGATGGATAAAAAGCATTTCTGCACTGTTGCCACATCAGTGACCGCACCAAGTACTTTTTCCAGTTACAAAAAGGAGGATGCCCTTAGTAGGTTTTATAGCTACATTAACAAATTCTTACTTGAAAACCATTGATTCATATGAAATTGTCATTGTATTGTCAATGTAGTGAAGAGTGACCACAGGGAAAATGAGATTAGGCTCTAATGCAAAGAATTGCAGTCTGCTTATAAAGTCCTTTTGGTTTTTTTTGTCCATTAGTGATAAAGAATTTATATAAATTTATAAACATAATCCGGGTTTGTTTCAAAGTCTTTTGACTGCTGGAATAGTATAATTGGTCCCAATGGTAAATGAAAATGTATCCGTCTGCTTTGTTAGTCCTCTGACTAACAAACTGTGCAAGAACTACACGCTTTTCTGAAGGTTTGTGTTTAATCTTGGGGACTTTATCCACTTATACCAATTATTTTATTTTTGGATATTTTTCACTCCACAATTGCAGGGTATGTTAGATGTATCGAATATAGTTCCCTATGTGCTTGACAGTTTTCTACTAAAAAGCAGTATTTTAAATACAAAGGACACCCAATTGCTGAAGCAGATGTAGTGGCAGAGCAATTAAGTAACAGGGCTCAGGTAATCTCACAAAACCAGGAAATATAAACTCAAAGCCGAAACCTCTTTTTTTTTTTTTTGACCACATACCAAGCAGAACCTAAATCACACTGATTTTCCCCTAAAGCATGATATTAATTCCATCATGTTTGCTTTTGTGCATCTCTGCATTCATGTTTCAGTAGGATGCCTGGACAGTGAACAGATTGTTAAGACATGACCTTCTCAGTGGGAATATAGGCACCAGAAGGGGAAAAGTTAAGAGGAAAATACAAAGAATAAATGCTTATGAAACATGGCTGTTGCTGCTGCTACTACTATGAGAGAAAAAAAGGATGCATAAGAAAGCTGGCAGAAAAGGAAAAAGACCCTGAGCTTTTGGGAAACCTTGAATGTAAAGAGGAAGAGAGCTGCTGGGGGTTGGGGGTTTTTGGTTGGGTTAGTTGGCTAGTGAGTTTTCTTTTTTCCTTTTTTTTTTTTTTTTCTTCCCAGTTTCTTACAAAGCAGACTTTTTCATTTTTTGCTATCTACTCATTTACCTCTTCAGGTCTTTTACCGGAGGATAATGAGATGCCCAGTAGGTGGCATCCTTTTAACACAGTGCTAATAACGGGGTTTTTTGGGGGTTGGGTTTTTTTGTTTGTTTTGTTTTGGGCTTTTGTTTTTTGTGGTTTTTGGTGGGTTTTTGGTTTTTTTTTGTTTGTTTGTTTGCTCGTTTGTTTTGTTTTGTTTTGTTTTTGAAAAAAAAAAAAGCATTTTTCCTCAGAATTTAAACTGTTTAGCACGGTATTGGCACATGCAGAAGTTATATTGTCGCGAGGACTTTAATTAAAAACTCTCAAACTTGGAATCCCCAAGCTTCAAAAAGATCTGCATTTAGGAGTCTAAAAGAAAGGGAAAAAGTGTTTTCCCTCATTGGTTCAGATCACATTTCTGATGGAGTTTACAACAAGCTACAGCTTCACAGCACCTGCTGAAACCAATTCTGTGGTCTCTAACTTAAGGACTCTGGTCTAACTTAAGGACTCATTTTTGGAACGCAGTGATTAGGACATCATGTTGACATTTGAGCAATAGCAATTGTGACATCTTACTGTCTGCATATAATTTGTCTCTGCTACATCTTATTCATTTTGAAATGTGTTCATTTTTTTCTTCCTAAGAAATAATCCTGACGATAGCTGAGGAAGTGGTCTTTCTACAAACCCAGATGGTGCTTGCACATAATTCATCTATGAATGATGTCATTGGATGTAGTTTGAGTAGGTACTTGCTTCAAGCTATTAGTGTTGGGCACAGGATACCAGCTTTCCATTCATTTAAACCAGTGCCCCATGTGAAAGCGCATGGATAATTCACAGACTGACTGTAGGTGGAAAACAAATATGCTTGAAGTATTTGGTGGATCATCTGTTCTTCAAATTGAACAGCTGTCTCCTGGTCTGTCTGCAGGTTCACCTTCCTTGGAGAAGAAAAGTGGCAGAGGTCTGCTCCAGTTCACTGTGGCTGGAAACAACCCCCAAAGAATCACAGCCACTGTCTAATAATGCAAGATCTGAAGTAAACATAGTTGATAGCTGAGCAAGTCATGTTAGTTCTAAAGCCCTCTTTGCACAGCATAGGATTAGCAGATATGCATCAAGTGGAACAGAGACAGTGAGTTTTCTAAGCATTTTTATCCAGTTGACTGCTCTGAAGTTTCTAAATTATTGTTGGGATGAAGACACCATACTATCCTTCATTTATCTGAAAGGATCATATCATATCTCCAAGTCCTAGTACCCGTTAATTTGCATCAGATTTTTAGCTCACTCTGAGAAGTAAAGTTTAAAAAAGTGAGGGTGAGGTTGAGATACTGACCTCTTTTCATTCCTTCTGTTATTCAAGTGAAAATTTATTCTGAATGCACATTTCATCTCAAATTGTGTTGAGGATGTTGTTTTAAGGAGCATACAGCTTTTTTAATATTCTCTATGCATGCTTGCTCAGTGTTGTGCTTCTCACATACAGACCAATTAGAGTCCATCTGTATGACTTCTTCCATTCTTGTCTTCTCCGTCTGAGAGAATCTGTATTTACAGAGACAGAACTCCCCAGAAGTGAAAGAATATTTCCAGGGCTATGAAAATCCCTTTTACAGCAAGAGTATGCAGAAACTCTTCCTGGTGGAAATGTTGAAAGCAGTACCATATTAACTGAATGTCTGAGAATTACAAAGATAATCTTCTAGCCAAATGTGAGCTGCAAAGTCATCTTCCTGAGTCTGCAGACAGATCAGCTCAGTTTTGTCGGCTGCCAACCATAACTTTCCCAGGTTGTACCAGGCTGAAATCTGTATGAGAGCCTTCTACCCGCCCTTCAGAGTGTGAGTGGCAGTGTATAAGTCATGCCAAGTTATAAAACTGCTGCTGCTGTTTGGAAAAAGCTCAGAGGAGCTGTGTTACTGGCATCAGAGGAAAGACCCCAATAAACAAAGTTTCAGAATTGGATAGAATGCTAAAGTCTTCTAAAGTACGCAGGATACTGGAGGAAATTGAAAGGGCAAAATTCCTTCTTTCAGTTTTACAGCAGGGGTGGAGTGTCAATATTTGAGATACATATTGTGGGGGAAAGAGAGAATAATGCAAAGAACACCCTGGGGCAGTGCTTTCTTATGTATCATGGCATACACCATCACAGCAGACAGACATATTTGTCTCAGCGCTTGCTCACTGATGCTTTGAAGTTGCTTTACTGACTCACCTTCATTGTTGATGTTAAAGCAGTAGGTGTCCGCTAACAAGGATTGTCTGTAATCCTAACCCCAGCTCCGTGGCAATTGCTTAAAAAGATGAGCAGCCTAGTCTGTGTATCTGTTAAAGGCTGATGTGCAGGCATGGAGAGCTGTGCTGGCACAAGAACCCCCAGGGATGTTTCAAGCTTTTGTGTGGTGGAGCTTGCTCTGAGATTTAGTTAAGAGGTCTGCAGGACCAAACACTGCCACGCAGATGCCTGCAGAGGGGCATGGAGGGAAGATTTTTTTCTTTCCAATAAAAGGTACACTTCAATGCTGTGCTAATAAGTGGTCTGTAGGACTTAGACCACACATATTTAGGCAAACTAAGGTCCAGTTTGAAGAAAGGAACAGTTTTTGAAGCGCCTCAGTGCATTATTATGTCAAATGCTACAGGAAACCTTTATCCCTATCTATTATTACATTCTCTTTAAGTTATCCTATGGTCAGTCTCAAGAGTATTTGGAAACGACTCTTCAGGGCTCTTCAAACACCAAAGGAAAACATTGTTCTAGTCCCAGGAGATTAACCAGCTAATCCAAGAAAAAGGTGTAGTCAGTGTTGATAGATATAGAGCTAGGTAGGATGATAGGCTGTAGCTAATAGCGACCTGTTCTATAATACTACAGGTTTATTTGGAGTGCTTCTTTCCTGCCAGATGTTTCAGAAAATGTGACAAAGTTTAATTATATAGTTACAGAATTAATTAAGAAATTATGTCAGGCACTGAATGAAATTACGAACTGTAATCAGGAAGGAAAAGGTTTTTATAGATGAACTTTGAAAACGGAAATGTGAGTAAAGCCAAAAAATGAGAGAGGAGGAAAAGAGACAGTAGGATGAACCAAGTAGGCTTTCATCATAGTATGTGTCAGAGTATCAGCCAGTATGTATAGAGATGACATAGCAGAGATCTTATTGCTAGGTACTAGCAAAAGTGAGTTGAAAAGAAGTACTAATATTAAGAGAGGAAATACAGAAGAGATCCAGAAGACAGACTGGAGCCAGTACGTGGAAAGTTTGAAGCAAGAAAGTAATTCTTAAAAGAATCCAGAAAAATAATTATAAGGTGATGAAGTTAAGGGAGGATGGTCTGAATAGGTATGGGTCTTTAAGATGTGTCTTGGCAAAAAGTCTCTCTAGACAGCTAAAATTCTGGAGAGTGAGTCCTGAAAGCGGTTGCAGTAAGTAACTTCACTGGATAAGCTGACAGGAAGAGAGAACTGTGTTCCTCACTGACCAGTTTTTCCTTTTATCCTTTCTGCTTGATGATAATGTTTCTTTAGAAACACATCTGTATTTGGTGATCCCCTAGATAGGTTTGTGGTTGGATTATTGGATTGGTGTTTGGGTAAATGGTAGTTTATTGGGTTTGTTTCTGTTTTGCTTGTTTATCCATGTCCCCTAGATTTGTCTCCTGCTTTATATACCTTAAAATACAAACCTTGTAAAAGAAAGCAAATTTCATGAGTGTAGTAGCATCTGCTTTATAATCAATATTTTATCCTTCATTTTGCCTTTGAACCTAGCCATTTGAAGCATCCCTTTTGCTGCTTTGCCTTGTTACAGAAAACAGTGTGGTCTTGGCTCATGAAGGAGAGCTGTTGATGGTGCACTTGCAGAGCAATGCATCGTTTGAAGAAGCAAATATTTACTTGAGCTAGTGCATGTTTGTTTTCATAATGTGAAGCAGTCTGGGTAACAATTACTGCTAGCTAGACCAAATTAGGTGTGTCATGATCTTTGTTTTAGGCATGCTTTATGTGGCTCCTGCTTACATACCTGACAGTATTTGTGTGTGCCCTCTAGATCTAGTCATCCTTCAGCTGAAATCGCCACTAATACTAACACAGTTATAGCTGGTCAGGCAAGTCCTTAATAACTCCCTACCATACCCAGAATGGATAATTCTGAGAAGAAATGATTGATTTCATTATTGATTTATCAACCAGGAATTACACAAAGTCTAAATTAATAAAATAACTGAGCAGTTTAAAATGCAACCTCCCATACTTTGTGCCACGTGCATCTGTTTATTACATTTTCTACAACTGTATCTACCAGATTGGCAACACATATGCAAAACCCACTTAAAACTATTTAACCACAAACAGGCAGAGGTAATGAGGTCATTTCTATGGCAATATTTCAATATTGCTATTGTTGCCTGCCTTTTAAATGATTTGTAAAAATATTTGTCCAGGTTTAATAGCTCCTCACTTATCAAGAAAGATTAAAATAATAATAGTATAAAAAACACATATGGGTAATTGATTCACAAATAGGCTTGGCTTTCTCTGAGATAGTTGATCTGACCTTTGATTAAATCACTGCTAGTAGATAGCACATGTAAGGGAGAGAAGTAGCAGCTCTAAGACCAATAATTATGTCTTGTGTGTTGTAATATTTCATCAATGCAAATCCGTTAATCCTTCTGAAGGTGATCCTGCTCACATTTGATAATGTAATGCAAAATAGCTTTGTCTTGAATATGATTATCTGCCTGGAAAAAAAAAAAAAGAAAAAACAAACAAGCAAAACCTGCCAGCTCTAAATCTATTTCAATTCAAAGTTTGCATGAGCTTTCATTGTTTCTGAGGTTAAAGGTATGCATCAGAAAATTTGTCTGATTTTGAGTGGGAATCAAGCTTTAGGTGCTTGAAACACACAGATGTGGGGACTTATCCCAGTGCAGTAAGTGATACATATACACTGTTCCCTTTTTGCTTTGGGCGCTATAGTGCTCCAAGCTTCTTCAACCTTTCACTTTTTACAAGCAGATTTACCACTGCCATTAATGAAAGTTGTGCCTCAGGTCAAGCCTGAGAAGGTAAAGTGCTGAGCTGATTTGATGCTTGATGTGTCAGATGGTGATTTCATCAGATTTCAACAGTCTGTTGGCTTCAGGATCGTTGAAATCATTCTGGAAAGTCAGCAAAGGATGCAAGAGTGTAATGGGTGGTTCCTTAGATGGTAGTCTTTATGCAGAATCAATACTGAAAGAGTACTGCAGGGATGTTTGATGACTAAATACAGAGTGCCATCAAAAATAAGATTCTGATCATTAGTCAGTGGTAATTACGGATGCTGCTTAGTTATTCTGTTTATTTTTGTGTGAGATTACTGGTGGCAACTATATTGTCTAAAAAATAAATTCCCAGCAAGGGAACACATAACAAAAGCTTGCAAAATGTTTGATTCCTCCCCTGACATCCTCTGTTCCATTCAGTAGAGGGCAAGAAGTTTTTGAAACTATCAGAAAAGACTTTATGAAAAATTATAGAAGCCATCTCTTGTAATTACATTCTACCTCTATATATTCTTTCTCGATGCAGTGTCAATAAAATGTGAATTGCAGTCTGAATTTCTTTCTCTTCTGTCCTAGATCCTGGCCCAGTGAAATATGTCATGTATTTGAATGCTCCCAGTTGATGCATGCACAAAAAATATTTGTAAGACTAGTCCTAAATTATCATGTGTTACTGCTGTGAAGCGTAAAAGACACCCAGATGCATCTCAGAAACAGTAGATAGAAATTAAGATGATTCGGAATTTAAAGATGTAATTTGTAAAGTACCTTATAACCTTTTGAAATTAAAAGTGCCCTGTAGGCTGGTATTATATCTCATACAAACAACTGAGGAAGAAACTTCCTCTATGTAACTGCCATAGTGCTTGCTATATTTTGTCGTGTGTTCATAATACAGTGCTAGTTTCAATACACAGAATTAGAATATCAATTGCCTGTTTTTATTAGAGCATATTAAAGTGTTTAACCAAAGTGAAATTGATTGCATTGAATTGCAAATTTCAAATGGGGAAAAGCAGTTGAAAATAAAATTAGGATCACCAGAGAGAAGTTAATATGCTCTTTAGCTTTACTGTGCAGTAATACAAGCTTGAAATATGACTGCATATTCTGCTAAAATTGGGTTATGTGGTTAGCTTTGTTTGCTCAGCTTCACACTGAGAGGTTTCCTGAAACTTCTCTGGGTCTTACTGTCACCAGAATTAGACCATGCATGTCTGCCAGAGGGCAGAAACAGTTCATAATGCCAGTCTTTCCCTAATCTCTGGTTTTAGTTTAGTTGCATGGCAGCTAAATCACAAAGTTCACCAATGAACTTTACTGTATTTCTAATCCTAGAATGGTTTGGGTTGGAAGGGACCTTAAAGATCATCTAGTTTTAACCCCTCTGCCATGGGCAGGCATACCTTCCAGTAGACTAGGCTGCTCCAAGCCTCTTCAAACCTGGCCTTGAGCACTGCTAGGGATGGGGCATCCACAGCTTCTCTGGGCACCCTGTGCCAGTGCCTCACCACCCTCACAATAAAGAAATTTTTAATAATGTCTATTCTAAGTCTCCCCTTTGTCAGATTAAAGCTACTCCCTGTCCTTAAGAGTAAATGGATACATCTCAGACGTATGGAGTGCTTTGCACTCTCACGATGTTGAAGGTATCCCAGTCAGCTGAGGAGCAGAGTCTGCTTATATGACGGAATGACAAATCTCACTGGAGTTAGTGTTGGACTTGATGTAGGCTTTCTCCAGGGTATGGAAAATTGGCTGGCACTGACCTGTATTAGAAGGAAAATGAATGATTTCAAAACAGTAATCAAACAAAATTACTTTCTATTGTGCACATTTCTAGCAGTCAGCAAGTAGTTTTAAACTTACACTGGTTAGTTTGCTGAACAGCAGAAAACATGGATAGCAAATGTCAGCATTTTTAGGGCTTGTAACTCAAGGACTTGCCAAGTTCAAACTATGACTAATGTGAGTTTTCTAAATGTTCGAAATAAATAAAATAATAGAAACGCCAAAGAAACAGAAATGATCCTTCCAACACATTTTTTTTATGATGCATTGGCTTTTTGTACTTCTCAGCTTAGCATTGGGAGTCATCTGCAAAGACATCTTTGAATGTCATAGCTAGCTTGACTGGTTAAGAGTAATTTACATGTTGTCTGTAAGCACATGGGACACTGCAAAAGTCATTGTGTGAGCTTATAACTGGTTTTGTGTTTGCTAAATTATTTGAAACCTACAGTTCACTATTTATCAAAATTAGGCAATATCTCTGAGACTGTAGAGGTGATGTGTGAAAAAAACCAGTGAACCCTGTACCAGAGTCCCACACATACAAAGGAAGCCAACTGGGAAAATGCCTAAATGTGCAAAATTCCAGATGATTTTTGCAGAAGTGAAAAGATCTTTTTTCCTACATGCCCTACCCTATTTTTTTTGAAAGAGTAAGGATGTCTTTTGTTTGACATAGGTTGAGAAATGCTGCTATAAACCCCATGACCCCATGAAAAAAAACCTGCATTGTTTCTCAGGTTAAGTGAAAAGGAGCTTAAAGTTTAGAGATTTTAAAGTTATCATTAAGACAACTACACACTGAAAATATTGGATGTGCTTTTTATTGTGAATAATTGTGAACAGATTATTTTTATTCTTTTTAGTAAATAGTTAAGTGCATTACTCCTGTTAAGTTCTCTTGTTTCCTGCATCTCCTTCCATCACCGCAGATGGATGGCCTGCAATACCTCCCACTGCTCAGGCTGGCTGGGGATAGCTCTGCCTTGGCTGTGTGAGCTCCTTTTTAACAGCTGAGCGTGAGGGAGCTGTTGCAGCTAAAACTACATGGCATGCAAAGCCTAATTGGAGCTCTGGAGATGGCAAAACTTCCTGGAACGCATGTCTGGATGTAGAAAGTTATTTAAAGCTGTGCCAATACTTTCTTAACTGGTGTCCATGATGGAGTGCTGGGTGGCATTCTCATGGAACAAGCTGTCCTTGTTTCCAGCTGCAAAGTCACATTAAAGTCAGCTAAAATTGTATTATTTCCTTGTATTAGTTCTTCCCATGTGAGCAACTGATGTAGGGTAAAACAGAATTCTGAGGAGGAACAGGTTTTTGATGGTGTCAACTGTGGCAGAAGGGTGAATCTCAGATTTCAGAAATTAGGTATGTGAAGTCTTGAAGGGGAAGGAAGTTGATATTTCAGATTAGGCATGGAAAGGGATGATCTGTGCAAACTCTTTTTGTTAAAATTGCTCAGGGGGAAAAAATAAAATTCTTGGGGTTTAATAGCCTGAAATCAAAAGTGCCTCTTTAATTTGTGTGCTGAAAGAAAGGCCTTGTTCAGCCTCCAAGCAGTGGCTGTTGTGGCTGCAATGGGGGAAGGGTAGTGGTTCCCCTGCTTGGCTTTGGTTTTGAGTTATGTCAAGACATCTGTTCCTTTACCACCATATTACTGCTTGTACTTCTTGATCATTCAGCCACTGCAGCAGTAAAAGCCAGTCTGGTCCCTGATCAGAAGAGAAGTTCTGGTGTATTTCTGGCATCTGTTTTGACGAGTTCTAATCTAGTCTTCATGACAAGCTGTTCACATCAAAACTTGAATTAGAAGCAACATGGGCACTACTAGATCACTTCACAGTTGTGTTCAAGTGATACACAGCTGTACAAAAAGTACTTTTTGAGTTGAGTTTCATGTTAATAAAACTTGTAGAAGTTGTAATTAGTCTCTCCTAGTCAGCTTTTCTGATGTCTTCTTTCAGTGTAGGTTTGAAGCTCTCTGCTTACATACAAGAGGCTAAATTTTCTTATCTGCCTGAGAAAGCTGTTGTGTCTCTTGTGACAAAGATGTCCTCAAATTGGTGTGGCTGTATAGTCTTGAACCCTAGTGATCCTTTGCTGGCCAAGAGAGCAAACCAGTTCAGGTTTTGCACCAAATCTTGACTAGGGACTCTGATGCAGCTCTAACACAATTGCCTTTCTTTTGATTTATAAAGTACTTTTATTATTCAGAAATTAAGGGATGTATATGATAAGGTTGCCTTCTATATGACCAGATGATCTCTAATTTGAGTGTATTTCTGTGTAACACAGTACCTCTTTCTACTTTGTTATGCTTGCCTATATGTTATATTCATGTATATGCCTATATCATAGAGTCATAGAATGGTTTGGGTTGGAAGGGACCTTTAGATCATCTAGTTCCATCCATCTATTTCCTCTTCATTCCATGCATTCCTAATCTCCCTGTGTAGATGTATTTTCTTGACTCTAGTCACTCTTCTAGTCTCTTTTCCCTTTATTCCCCTATTTGTTAGCTCCTTTGTAATGCATTGCATTGCATCTATACTGCATTATACTCTTCTTGCATGAATCATGACAAATTCACAGTATTTGTTGGTTACCTACAGAACAAATTCATATTGGTCTCTTAGGATCAGTTTTAATCAAAATAACAAAAATATACTTAGAACATTTCAGTGGCTTTTGTGAACTTCTTATAACCTGTGCCCTTACATTTGCAAGAGCATAACTTTGATGATAATCTTTACCACAAAAAAAAACAATCTTAAGAGAATGATGTTGTTGTGACTTCTGTCATATCCGGATTTTGAGTGAATTCTTTTCTGGAAATGTTCCTACAAAGTTACTTCATTAATCATGTTTCTGTACTATTTAAATGTGACAACATTTGAAACGAAAAGCTTTCCATTCAGAAATGGAAACTTGAATATATTCCAGCTTAGAATCAGTAAAATTAGAATGAAAACATATAATATTATCCATAACTTCCTTTTGATTTTGTATAAAAACACAGTCTTAAAGCAATTTATTAACTTCCTAGTGGATTAATATTATGTGATTAAAATAATTAAGGGGTGAGTAGTTTAGAATTTCAGATCAGGGCTATGTAAGAATGTTTAATGTTGGGATATAATACTGGCTACTAGTGTAATGGCTATGTAGAAAAAAATACTAGGTTTTACTGAGAACTGGTGATTTACGGAGGAGCAATGGTCTAGGCTAAGCAGTTCTGTATACAACTGTCTGAAGAAGCAGCCATCATATTTAGGATTACAGTTACACTTGGCTGCTAGTTTGACTGAATTCTTCATTTTCAATTTGGTAATAAGAACTATTTTTTCCTGTCATTAAACTCTGCAGGTTAAATTTATTTTGATTATGATGATAGAGATTTCTCTGTATTAGCATTTACATTCAGGTTGGACTGGGTGATTTATTACAAACTAGTTTTTTGAAATGGCATTAGCAAAATGTGGCAATAGTTTCCTGCAACCCTATTGTAGGGTATGTAATGAGAGTGTAAAAACAGTAAGGGAGACTAAAAAACAGGAAGACAAAATTAGTAGTTTCAGAATATCTAACACAGACTTGTTTTAAGATTCTCGAGGGAACAGGTTACAAAAATTTTTGACGTTTTGTACTGACTGTAATATTCTTGGAGCAAAAAGAGAGCCTGAGCTCAAACTTCTCTAATGAGTATTCCTAGTGTAAAGCTTGCATCTCTCATGATCTTCATGGTTTTTATTATGTAATTACATATGTTGCTCTGACAAGAATACTGAAAGGGTCTACAGGCATTGTAAAATTTACATTGTACATAGCGGTACCAGTGAAATGAACACATCTTAATAAGAGAAACTTGCTGAAATTACCTTGGTGAAAGATTTTTCTTTCCATCTTTTTGTATATGAATCACAGACAGCACAGACAAAAAGGCTTCTGAGTAGGTTTGTGCTTGTGGCCTTGTAAAACTGCATAGAAAAAAATAGATGAATTGCATGGGTCGTAGGGTCCAATAAAAGCCTAAAAGTTGTCATTAAGGAGTAGCTAAGTGTGCAGAGCTGGTTAATTTATCTTCCATAAGACCTCTGTGTGCTTAAATAGACATAAATGAATATACTGGATGACAGCATATCAGATTGGGATTAGGAGTAACTTGATTTAGATTTTCTTCTTGACTTGCTTTAGCACTTCACACAAGTCATTGCGTTATACCAAGTCTGTCAATTATATCTTACGGTAAAAAGAGACTTGTTACCATGTGATCAATAGATTGTTTGCTTTCTGTGAATAAAATTTGATCACCTTTGTCCATTCTGATGCCTTCTTGCCTTCCTGCTAATGATATGTGCATTATAGGGGAAAATTTTTCAGGAGCTTCTGTACTGTTTATAGGTGATATAATTTAATATCAGTATTGATGTTATCAAAAGAGAAAAATCACTTGTGCTGAAAACATGAACTGTATCATCGACTTTTCTGAAGTGCCATAGGTGTAACAGAAATCATAAGTTCAAGCAACGTACAGTGTCATAATAGAATCAATAATTTTGAGAAGCCTTAATTTCCCTTTTTTGTTTCATCAGAGAGAGAAGAAAAACGGGATCAGAAGGCTGCTGAACAGTCAGTTTCTGTAGCGGAAAATGTTAGTTTAGAATGCAACCAGAGGTTTATATGGAACAAAAAGTCTGAAAGGATCCCAAATCAAAAATGTCAGCAATAGGCAGATGTAAAGCATTTTCATTTTCCCAGCTATATTTTTCAAGGATTTGTTGAATGGTATTAGCTCATAGAGGAAAATACGGAGGGGGAAATGTGAACTCAGCTCACATGAGACTAGAGCATGTCAGGCAGCTACAGAAAATTGTCAAAGGAATCAGACAAAAATATGCCCTCTTAGTTTGACAGCAGAAATAGCATGATACTTCTTTCCCTGTGTGCTCCACAAAAAAAAAAACCAAAAAAAAACCGGGGTGTTCAGATTTTCATAATGGAATTGCGGTATTTCCCAATGGAAAATTTAGACACTCCAGTGAAATAACAATTTTCCCTTGGAAAAATCTTGAAGACACATTCATGGCCCACTGTCATTCTAATGTGTATCTAGTATTTTGTGCGCAATTGCCCTTAGAGAGCAGAAAAATCTTGAAAGGCTAAAATGGACGCTCGTTGTCAACATGCCATATCTAACCAATGCTCTTATTTGGCTCATCCTCATTAGTAAGTCACACAGATTATACATACCACACTCCAGTGGCTTTCTGATATGATAAAGAGATCGTATACTTCATTTATCTATACAGTAGTTATGTTTTAAACAGTTCTGACAGTTAAATAACTCAGAGCTTCTAAGTGTGGATATATCTCAGACTAAGTTCCTGATCACTGCAATATCTTCATACTTCAAAACTGTTGGAGCAGTCTCTGGCACACTCTTGTCCTTAACCAATTTAGAGTTCTTCCAAGGACCTCTGAGCGCAATCTGGGAAGTAGCATCGGCCAGGGATGTGCAAAGTAGGCAGATGGGATGTAGATACCCTGTTTTCAAGGAGTTTAATAGTATGTATGCTGGTTATTTTATGCCTTAGAGCTAGGAAGCTCTTTTGGACACATTCAGACTAGTAGTAAAAATGTAATCTCAGTACCTTGAATGTTTTGCATTGTGCTCATTCAAAAGTTTCATTAATAATTTTCTGTTTTTGTAGTCTTTACTTTAGAAAATAATAATTGTAGTATTATTTTACACTGGGCATATTTAAATCTAGTTTTTTTAATATTAATCTGAACTCAGTATTAAATACCCTATGAAATACACCACTCTACGATTCTAAATCAAGGACCGAACTGATAGGATTTTTTGTCACTAACTTATGAAGGGCAGATTTTTTCATGCTGAAATAAATCATATCCTGGAATCCTGCACAGAAAATCTATTGCCTTTAGTGGAGGTCTGTTTCACCACTAAGACGACAATAATGAGGAGGACCCGTTTCTGTTCTTCATGACCATAGAGATATCTGCCTTCGGGGAAAATGAGACCATGATGAAACTGAGAGGGGAAGAGACAGATTGTGGCACTGCGGTTTCTTTTATTTTATATTCTTAATAGGAGCGACCTGTGCATGCCAGAGACCTGGGAGCTAACGCTTTTTCACTGAATCAGAAATGTTCCTCTGCAAACACGTTAAATAAATGTTCATTCAGATGTGCTGGAGAACTTGACCCAGCAGAGGTGGACCAGGGCTCCCAGAAGCTGAGGCCCTGAGGAAGCCACATGCCCCAGGGCTCCCCATCTTTCTCCCCTAGAGCTGAGAGCCGAAAGACTCAGCACGGGCAGTCTCCATAGTCTGGAGCTTCAAAGCCCTGGGCGCCCTTGTGAGAATTGGAGGTTTGGGACCAGCTGCTGTGTGCTGGGGAGCTGGGCTGTCACTGCTGGTCAGGAGCTGGGTGGCAGAGTTGTGCACTGGCGAACCCTGGCAGCCTTGGTGGATGATTAGGAAGCATGAAAATACCAAGAATGTTGATTTCACCCAGCAGCTGCTGGGTGCGGCGAAGTTATTTCCTGGAGGAAGTTTCATGTGCTGGGGCTGCCCGAATGAAATATTCTCTCAGTTTCCAGTTCGTGGGAAATTGAAAAAATAAAAAATAAAAAAACCATTTTGGGTCTGATTCAGAGTAAAACCAAATTATCATTCCCTGCTTCCCCAAAAAACCTTTTCACAAATCAGAAATCCTGCTGTTCAGCCAGCTTCGCGCAACAATCAGACCAGTCTTCTGGGAGAACACGCTTTATTTGTGTTTGGACTGAGATGTGATTTTGCAGGCCAACACAAGGTTGAAAATGGAAATCTGTTCTTAGGCAACTTACCCACTGTAATACTGACCTTCTAAATCAGCTGGTAGTTTCTACGTTTGATCAACTCTTTCATCTTCACATGTGGTGTTAAAACTCAGCTCAGAAGCTAATGCAGAAGTGCTGATAAGAATTCATCCCGATGCTCTTCAGAAAACCAAATTAACATTTGGATTACACAGCCTGATACCTATTCCCTGAATGTTTGGAATATTAAAACACAACTCACACTGTAGATGTTAAATGTCAGTACTCAGAATAATATCTAAATCACATGGAACCTAAGGAAAGGAGGCATCTAGCTAATGGAGGCCTGCTTTTACCTTGTGACAGAAAGCACAATAAAGTTTCTTTAGGGAGAAACTGTAGGTGTGAAACAAGCTTCCTCAATCTATATGGCATCTAAGTAGGACCATCTTCAGAGTTTCTTAAATGCCTTTCTGGCAAGGGTGTTTGCCGAGGTCACCCTGTGCCAGGTGGTAATTTTTACACCATTTCCTATTCAGAATGTATTTTAAACTTCTGTTTATATTCTTGGCCTTGACCGTCCCTGGTTCAATACCTGATGTGTTGGCCAAGAAAACAGCTATTCCTGTCTGGGAAGTCATCAGTGTGACAGATACTTAGGACAAGTGTTTTTTTAATGGGAAGATGTGTCACCATCTGGTGAATTTGTCGTCTAGTTTAAAGAGTGTGAATCATTTCAGTCTCCTCTAGTAGATTTTGCGTCTGATGCCTGAGGTCTCAGCTCAGTCCTGTGTCACAGACAGGCAAGTGTTGTCACACTTGCAAGACAAGCAGCTCAGGGCAAGTGGCAATTACCAGCTACAGTAGACTGTGTGACTTTATGTTCATGTGGAGAAACCAGCCAGCAAAGTCCTGTCACTGTCACAAACTGGATGGTAGATAAAGTTCAGCTAAGTGAATCTTCAGCTGCAGTGAGATAGCAGGCTCACCACTAGGACTCCTTATTCAGTCCAAATTAGTGTTGGGAGATCTCAGCATATGTAGGAAAGGTGAACTCTGGTGTTCTCAGCACTGTGGTTCACTCTGCCTTTACTCTTTGGTGGCATGGTTGGAGGCTGGGGTGCTGTGGTTAATGCAGGCATGCCAGGCTCAGCCTGCAGAACTTATGGTTTTCCTAAACCTGAGTACTTACTGAGCAGCACCCCTTTGTGCAAGTGCCACTGGCTTCAGACAGAAGATGATGCTACTAATTTAACATGGAAAACTAGTAAAATCTGGCTTGAAGCAGTTACGTTAGCTAGCCTTTCCTCCTTGATGATCTGTTTTATTTGGGGATAGTGTCTGATCTGTTAGGGAAAAGAGCATAAAAATAAATTCCTTTCTTCCACAAGCAAAGAGACAAAAGATTTTTCTGTGTGTGCATCACTGCTGCAAGGTAGCAATCAGTCAGCATCATCCAGAGGGATACAATAAAGAATTCTGGCATATCTTCAGAGATGCTTCAAGAAGGAGGAGAGCAACATAATAAAACTGAGTCTTTTGTGGACACATTTTTGCAGATTCTGATATATTGCAGAGGGGTTTCCAGATTATATTTTTGATCAGATTCTATTTATCACACAGTATAAGATCATTTCTTTTCAATATGCTACTGGTTTTGAGACTGTAACATCATCATAAAATGATTATCTTAGCAGTGGTTGCACATCTACTTAGTACGTGATGTATGTTTTTGTAGAAATAAACAGTAATAACTGTATTTTTCCAAAAATAATGGAGAAATACTTGGCTACATAATGATCACCAGGAATAATGTTTATTCTTCACAGATGCTTCTAGGATATGCTTGATTTTACACAAAATACTGACAGTTTAGGAAATTAGTCTTTTCCAGCTTCAGGTGCTTTCCCACTCCAGCTAGTAAGCAGATACCTCTGTTTCCTATTTTTGTTTTCAACATTACTGTTGAAGTAATTGCTTTTTGCAGAGAATTAGCAGATATTCCATTTTTTTCCTAAAACTCCTTGAGATAACTTTATGAAATGTCAGCGCAAATCCTATTTCTTTCCCTGCAAAATACTATGAAAGCTGAAATCTCTTAAAGCTTTGAAACTGAAACCAAAGTTGTGTTCAGTCATCGGGGTCATTCTTATTCTGCTGAACCGCAGCTCTCACAGGACTGAAGCTGCATGGTTGATTCAACACCCGCTGATGCCAATGCAGAAAAGTACACTCAAATACTTACATAGTGACCTCATGACATTAGAAGATGACAGGTGCGACAACTCATGTGCAGATTTAATGCAACAGCTGGTTCAAAAATGAAGATGTACTAATAGCTGATGAATGGCCTTTTAAGGTTGTTCTCAAACTGGAGCCACTTCTTTTCAGGACCTTTCTTGTCAAAAATGCTTGCCAGATTGCCATGAAAAGCACTATGGAATTATCTCAGCAAAATGGTTCTAAAACTTGTTCATTTCTGAGAGACTTGCTTCTTGCAAAGTAAGTCTATAACGAAGAGAACCTTGAAAGGGCAACTCCTTAATTAAATTAAAAAAAAAAAGAAAAAAAGAAAAAGTCACAAAATATTTAATTGCACAAAGAAAACTGAAGTTTTTTAAATTCTTTTGTTGGAAAAAATAGCAATTATCCATTTTCTCTAGGTAAAAACTAATAGCTTTCTTTAATAATGGGAAGAAATCAGTTAAGGAAACACCAATACACTGCATTGATGTGAATTTGAATCCCTTCCTAGACTGTTAAAGGCATTCGGCTGCTTAATCTTGATTGTGAGAGCTCACCAAGAGATCATAAGAAAAAGATTAAGAGGAACAGGTATTATGGAGATAAATGAATTGCATCTGCATTGTGTATCCACAGGTGATTTGGTGGTGACTTTAGGGGCATTCTGCCCACATACTTCCAACTAAAGTTTCCTGTGTTTATTTTGCTAGTAAAATACTGTATTCATGGAAAGACATAACATTCTTGGGATAACTCCATGTACACATTACTCAGAAATTCTGCTGTAGTTCTTAGCAGAATGTATTTTTAGGATTATAGCTCTGGAGTGTTTGTAATTGTAGTCCTAAGAGTGGCTCAAAAGGCAGCACTAGTTGCACCTTCTAAGTCTTAAGGACAAATCTTTCAATGCTTATTGAGGAAAATTGCTCTTTGGTTTCAATGGGAATTTAGCCTCATCAGTAAGCACTGCAAAGTCAGGCCCCTAGAGAGTGCCACTTCATAAATCAATTATAATTAATTCATAAAAAAACCCCAACACTCTAATTCTGATTCAGTTTAGAAAACCCAATCTCGTTTCAAGTCATTAGTTACCTAATCATGAAGGAAATTAAAATATTGTTAGAATTAATCGGGTGTGACTCAGCAGTCCAAAAGACCTTCAGCTAACAGATCGAGTTAAAACTTTCCTCTAATGCAGTATGCTAAACAAATTTGACTGGGAATTGTGTTAGATCAGATCACTGTTTGTGCATGAGCTGTTCTGAGGTAAGTCTAATGTAACATTATTGATAAGGCACGATGAAGAGAAAGCGTTTCTGATAAAGAATGTGGCTAGCTGAGGAAAAGAAATGGTACTTGAGATTAAAATCTTGCTTTTCCACTTGGGAGCTGTGTTGACAACAGAAGTGATGGCAGCAATATCTTTCATACCAATGCCATTGTAAAAATGATGGAAGCTGCCTCTGCTTTGCAAATGAGCCTTGCTTTTTTTTTTTGTTAAGTACTAGATGATGTTTAATTAATTAGCAGCTATATTAATCTGGTAATGGGGATCAGTCATGCTGTTTTGGGAATGCCCGTATTACTGTGGGCCTGTGAAGCACTGGTTGGTGCAGCCATGCTCAGATGGGAACCTATTGGGCTTCTTGTCATTATAAAACTTTGTTCCCTTTCCAGAGAAATTAGGCAAAAGCAGTAGTTTGTGGTCCTGTCTGTAAACATGGCCAGAGGTCAAACACATGGGAACTTGTATCTGCTTTGCTTTTTTTTCCCTCTGCAGAAATTCTCCATGACTTTCAGAAAGTCAGAATTGACTTGTTTATAAAACACATCACAGCTGTGTAAATAAAATATCTTCTGCTAGCAATTATATGGGCATCAGGACAAAATGCAGTGCTGCTGAATTCTGATTGTACTACTGCAGAATTTTCTTGTTTGCAGCCTAACTGTAATGTTTTGCCGTAAGTTTGACTGTAAACAAAAAAATAAAATACCTGATGGGCAATGAGGCTGAACAAGATCTGGAGGGGTAATTTTTGCATTCCCTGTCTATTCTTATTTCAAGTATGCGTCCATTGTACTGCACTGGGAGAGATTCTTGTGTCTAATGAATTGCATTTCTTTTGAATGAATTCAGCAGGTAATACTTCAACTACATTTTGATATTCACATCTCACTGAAGAGAACAGGATTTGTTCTTTCCTTTTACACTGATGCTGAATTGGATAGTTTTCCATTAAAGAGAAGCAAGAATGTGACATCATGCCTAAAACCCAAATTTACTGCACAGTAGTTTGTATATTCAAAATAATGAGAAAGAAATGGGCTTCAAATTTGTAATTACTGAAACTGCTGCACTCATGGGTTGCTCTATTTTCTTATAGTGCTTATGGAATGACAGCATTTTTGTTACAGTTCCATTGAATGCGCATAATTTTCTAGGATGAATAAGATAATAAAGTCTTCCTATGAGTGTATGCTTTCTTAATTAATTACATTTGCTTCAACTAGTTTGCTTTAGTTTCTTTGGTGTCAGTAACAACAGAACCTCAGCAAGTGTCCATGCAGTTGAGGTGCGTGGATTTCTGTATGCGCATTGCTAATGGTGTTTCATGGGTAATATCAGAAGCCTCTGATCTTTTAAAAATCAACTGTAGAATATAGTAAACAGTAGTGAACAATGTGCCAAGAAGATTCACATCTTCAGTACTTCTGTCTGCATTAGAAAGTTAGATGAGGTTTTGAAAGTGTGTTCAATACATACTCTGCACAATATCTGGACTTTTATTTGTGCCTTGTATTATATCAAGCAGGTCTCAATTCAGATCTTCATTTTAATGAATTGCTTGCTTTCTCATCAGAAACAGCTTAACTTTGAATCTGAAGTAGCCCTACTCAGATGGGTAAAGATATCAACAGCTGGTATCTGTACATGCAAATAGCAGGGACATGAGACAAACACTTTCATTAGGGCTTTTCATCCCAAAATTCTGTTCCTGGAAGACAGGTTCTATATTATTAGATTATTGTCAGCGTTATTATATTCAGAGATAATCCTCCCAGGAATCTCAGGCCATTTACAAACCCTTTTTCAACTCTGAAATTCTCATATGTATCAAATGCAGGAGATATGCTACCAACTGTTTCTCTCTGGGGGTGAAAGTGGACCTATAGATCACTGGACCTTCATCCTGCTGCTTGATAGCATGTGTTGAACTCCAGAGCCTTGTCCTGCAGAAAAATTGCCTGAGCTACTTAGCACAGGTCAAAACAAATTGGAAAAAGAAGCAGAACTTGGTACAGACACTTCTTTTGGAAATAGTAGAGAAGGACCTTCCACTGTCTTCTCACATGGAAAATAAACTACCTTACTGAAGGATTGGATTATTGTACTACAGGGGAACAGGACACGTTCCTTATCCAATTGTGTCTTACAAGATATTTGGCAATTGAGAAACCAAATAGCCAGATACAGTTCTATTTCTGGGGAGCTGTTATTTCGCCTGTGTCTGTGGAAGCGAAAGAAGTTTGACCAGACTTCCCCTACTGCTGAGGAGAATGGGAACTTGAATTCCTTTGTGCTTCCCTATTCATTTTCTGAGTGCATGGTTCTGAGATTGTACTTTTCATTGTACCTTTCTGTCAAAAAAAAAAATAGTTTTTAAATAATAAAACTCTACAAATTTTAAGGATGCAACTGGCTGAAAGGCACATACTGGTCTAACTAAAGAATCACCAGAATAACCAAGGATCAGCAGCCAAACTTTCCACCATACTTGGGAAATGCCAGTCAACTGAAGTCCCTTTCTTATGGCTGTGATGGCTTTTGTTAGGAGAATTTCATCTCTGTCCAGAGCTATGGGCTTCACCCCACAATTGGTGAAGCCAGCAAGAGTTTTCTTGTTGTTTTGGGGGGTTGAATAATGGATTCCATTATTCCTGTAGCTGGTCCAAATCCTTTCTAGGAGTAATCTGAAAGCCGCCGAGGTCAGAGAAAAGATTCTTGTTGATGTCAGTGTGGGCTTCAGATCAGGTTTCAGCACTTCCAACTTAAGTAACAACTTTCACTTATGTCAGGAAAACTGCTTACAAAATATAAAACCACATCTGACAATACTTAAAACAGTATTTGAACAAACCACCCATTTTAGTGAACTTTTGTTGTTGATGAGTTGGAAGCTAGCTATTTAGCTTAAAAGGATGCTTTATAGTTTTCCTGAATCATGAATTACTCATGGACTTTTAAAGTCACTGAAACAAGTAATTTGTCTATGATTACTTTAGTGAAAAGTGGTGAATTTATCCCCAAAAACTGTGTGCTTGGAGAAATAGCTTGATTCTCTGTCACAGCTTGTCTTTCTAAAAAGAAAAATTTATCATGAAACTTGAATTCCTCTGATACTTGTGTTACACTCTAGTAAATGCTCTGGGCCTTCTTGTGTGAACGGATATTATTTCTGTGAGTAATGGCTGCGAAGACTGGGCCATCTGGCAGCAAGTGACCTCTTTTTGCTTCTTACTGCTTCAGCTGCTTTACTGTGGTAGCTAAATGAGATATTATAATTAGTGACCCACCAACACTGTATTCAGTTTTAGAGGTCAAGTTCTGAACACGCTTTTCTGACAAAGCTCCCAGTACTGTCTGTGGGAATGTTATTTATGTCAGGATTAAGGCCCATTTTTAACTGTTAATTTCATGGCACTGTTGCACAGCCTGATAATAGGGAAGCTCAGAGAATAAAGATGCACTTAGCTCTGTGACTAAACTCTGAAATGCATGTGAAAATTGTTTTTTCTTTTTATAATTACAGCTGGCATTTCAGTGCTCTGTGCCAGCCCTCACTTTGCTTTATCCACACACTCGTTATTTCTTCCTGATATTGGCACAAAAATTGATTTGATCACTTTCCAACATGTTTGTAGGAAAGATTTCTCATAATTTATCGCTGGTCCTGACAGGATTACTGAAATGATTGACATAAATGAAATATGTGTATATCCATATAACTGCATTTGTTCTGGTTTATATTTGCAGAGGATAGAGCTATAGATCTGTGTTTTCTTTCTGTCTAAACAAACAGTTAAGGATAGTCTCTTTGTGATGCGTGATGAAGAATGGCCATTACAACTGGTTTTCCTACCAGCTACAGTTTGCAGCTATAGGAGTGATTCATCTCTTGACAGCCCCCATTTTTTAATCTTTGCTTCTGACACGCAACAAACCTACTCGTCCATTTCCTGTGTCTGCTGCAGGAGGCCTGTCAGCATTTAAAGCTATCTGTGTCTATCTTAACGTGATTTGATACAACTGGAGAATAACAGTGTATCAGAGCAGCTGGTGCCTACCTTTGTCACATCTTCACTATGCACGTTTTGGGATTTTACTCCAGCCTAGGGTTATTCTGGTCCATTGACCAAAACTGACCTCTCTGCACCTGCACTTGGTCACCAAGGACAGTGGCGAGTAGGGAACAGCAGAATGGAGAGTTGGTGTTAAGCAGTAGGAGTGGAAAGAGGCTCCTAGGGGGAAACCACTCCCTCATGTTGATTTTTAGTGTGCACCGAATAGAGGATGGGCCAGAGACGCCTGTGGATCCAGGAGCTCCTGGGGTAGCAGATGAGGCCTTAGCACAGCGCAGATGTCCGTGCAGGTGTTTGCTGTGACGCTGCTCCCGCTGTTATTGGAGTGGCCTGCCCAAACTGAGCAACTACTGAGTTTGTGTACTATAAGGAGTCTGTGCAACACTCTGGGCTGGCTCTCCATGGCAACTACACAATCAGCTATCTGCTATTCCTGCCTGTGTGCTGAATAGTATGTCATTCTCTGACTTAGGGCCCCATCAGACGGTACAGCATGTCAGCTAAAGTGACAGAGAATGGTTTTCTCCTCTCTCCTACAGGGCCCACCACCCATTCCTGATTACTTACCTGCAGTTGTGCTGGTTTTGACTGGGACAGAGTTAATTTTCTTCAGAGTTGCTGATATGGGGCTATGTTTTTGAGTTGTGTTGTAAACAGTGCCGATAACAGGGACGTTTTAGCTATTGCTGAGCAGTGCTTGCAACGAGTAGGCTGGCTGTGCCCAAGAAGCTGGGAGGGGACACAGCCAGGACAGCAAATCCCCACTGACCCAAGAGATATTCCATACCATATGGCATCATGCTCAGCATATAAAATTGGAGGAAGAAGGAAGAAGAAGGGGAACATTCAGAGTGATAGGGTTGTCCTCCCAAGTAACTGTTACACATGACAGAGCCCTGCTTTCCTGGGCGTGTCTGACCACCTGCCTGCTGATGAGAAGTGGTGAATGAATTCCCTGTTTTCCTTAGCTCATGTGTGCAGCTTTTCATTTACTTATTTAACTGTCTTTATCTCAGCCCATGAGTTATCTCATCTTTACCCTTCTGATTGTCTTCCTTGTCCCACTGTAAGGAGAGTGAGCGAGTGGCTGTGTGGTGCTTAGTTGCCATCTGGGGTTAAACCATGACAGCAGGCTACCCATCAAAGTCAGGAATCAAAGCAGTTCTGCACTTACCACATCCTTACCACAAATTCCTGTCCATCCCCCCCAACCTCTCTGTATGTAGCAACTAAACGATGTGTACCACGGGCTAAGATACCTCAGAAACAGAACTGCAGAAGCAGTGCTCCCCCTCTGCACTATTCATTGTAGTTTTCATTGCAATGAGATGTAGAGGTTTAGGGAGTCGCACAGAGGAAATATGTCACCTTACCACAGCACCTGTATAATTTGTAAACCGTATGAAAGAAGAACTTCTCTGTTCATCTGATTGATCAGTTGGGCAGGGGTGAGATCCACACAGTTACTGTGTGTATTGACACTATCCCTATACCATCAAGCATAAAGCCCCATGTTGAAGGAGAGAAAGATGGTATGAAGCGCAAGCCTTTGCATGGGACTCCAGCAGGGCTGTATTATGGCATGTTGCCTCCACAGTTGGACAGTCACTGGCACATAGTTAAACACTTGTACAGTCTGGGACTAGGAGGTGAGCTTCTGATATAGCTAGCTGTCACACAGAAGAGGTCACCCACAGCTTATAACCACAGACTATTTTTAAAGGTGAAACAGCCTCGTAACATGCATCACCTCTTCTCAACCATGACCCAAGTGCCAGAAACCTCATGTAATTTCCATTCCACTATAATGACCTGCACAGAAAAATGGTATACCAACCCAGATTAGACTTTTAGGCACTGATCCAGAGACTTGCTGAGGCAAAAGCAGTGAAAACAAGACAGAGAGGTTCTCCTGTTTATACTTTTGTAGTGATCTTATGTGGGATCCATGGACAGGGTCCCAGAGTGTCATTGGGGAGTGTGTTCACAGCTATAATGTCCTGTATCACAGAGCCACAGAAGTCCAATTGGGCAACATCATTAATGATAGATCTCAACAAGTGACTTATGCAAGCTGTCCAGAATAGGGACACTCATGCCATGCTGCCTTGGAAGGCCGGCTGTTGCCCTTACTCTTCAAGAACTCTTTAAATCCTTTGACATTTAAGATTGTTCAGCATATCAGCCCTCTTCATGCATCAATCATGACGTAACCCTCTGAGACTGCCAGTGCTTAGCCTGCTACTGAAGAAACTCTCAGCCCTTTCATGGCACAGGTTAGTTTCAGCTGTCTGGATCTTCTGGAATTTTTGCACCTCTGCATTGCAAAAGAGATAAAGACCAATAGAAAAAGATGGAAAAAACCCAAGGTTTTCCATGAAGGGATCAGAAGGGGTAGATGGACAGCAAGTGATGTAGGGAAGTTAACTAAGATTTCCAATCTAGGACTGGAGAAGATGGGGGAGGAAGGAGTGCTATAGATTCAAATAGTCTGATAGCTGATGGTAAATATAGCAGCAGGTATACAACATTTGGTTCATTTTATAGCACCTGAAGAGCCTCAGGTGTGGCAGAAACACTTGATGGTTTAAAAACTTTTTGATGTTCATGTATGTGGGGTCGAACTTTTTGACAGTGCAGCCCACTATTTGGATTGGACCTTTAGACCCTCTTCATGGGCAGGCATGCTTTTCATTTGCATTTAGTGCGCAACTTCTGGTATAGTTTTTTCCTGAAGGAGAAAGCCAAACAGCTCCGCCAACAAAACTGACATGTAGTAAGTGGAAATACTAAAAGGATTTGTTTCAGAATATGTTCACTGCTTTAAACTAAAACATTAATGCCGATTTGGCCAGTGGGTCCCTAAACTGCCTTTTTCTGCTGTTGTTGTGGATCTCTGATCTTCTCTCTCCCTCCCCCTCTTTTTTTTTTTTTTTCCCCCTCAATTTCCCTTCACAGCCTTCAATTTATTATCCTTATCCCAGCTGTTGTTCTAGTCTCCCAGTTTCCTTGTCTGCTTTTCTTGGCACACTAGCTCTTCCTTTCCCTTGTCATCCATCCTCTGATTCTTCTTTTTTCTTATCTTTGTCTTCTGGAGCAACAAACCCATTCTGGAACTATTTTTATTATTTTTCATTCTTTCCTCAGTAGCTGCCTCTTCTTCCTCATGATGGTGTTTAGCCATGCTCGTCAGGTGCTCTTCTTTGCCAAACCATCTTCCTCCCTTTATTCCATCCTCAGGTCTTGCCTGAATTCCATCATGATTTCCAGCTGCATTTCCAGGCCTCAGGCATTTTTTTTTCCTGTGGGTTCTCTCAGGCAACACTTCATACATAAATAGCTCCTATCAAGTACCCACTTGATGGTAAAGTACATCCTGCAGCTTCTGCATTCAACCATCTGCAATTACTTGGTCTCATCTGTTGCTGCCTTAGCTGACATTATCTTTTCTTTCCTGTGTCTATCTTGTAAAGAGAAGAGCAAATATCAGACACATCTCTTTACTGCCCTCTGCTTAAAGGGTTCCTATGTTCAATGTCTGCTTGTTGTTTTAAACACTTTGTGTAGGACAGCCTGGCTCCCTTGTTTAGACCTGACAATTAACTGCTTGCTTGCTGTGTTCAAGCAGTGTGATTTGGGATTTTTTTTTAAATCTCTTACCTGTAAGGTCTTGTTTCTGCTTGCAACACACAACTTACATCTCAGCAGACTACAGCCGCAGCATGCATGCTGCAATCTGCAGATGAACAAGTCATGAGAACAAGGGTTTTTTCACCACAGAAAAGTCCAGCGCAGACCCTGCTGTTGCTGTTGACACTTTTGCATTTGATATTTTTATCGGACACTTGTGCGGTTGTATTAATCGCTGGGTGACCTGCCTCATTGCAAAGTTATGGAGAAGCTATTTTGTACTGCTGGACCTGCTTCTTTTCTCATAAGCAAATAATGTAAGTAACATTGCAGTTAAGAAAGAGATAACCTTGGACACAGTTCTGCTCACATGGCCAACAATGTATGTTTTCATGTGGGGTTCATAAACTAAACAAATAATTTTAAAAATAATAATAAAAAATAATTTAAAATATTAATTTATTGCCTAGAGGCCATGATGTCTGTCAGATTTACATTGGGAAAAGACTTTTTATTCTGCAGTTGCTGATTTTTATGTGATGTAAATTGTCCGCATAAATACATCTGCTAATACTAGCAGGTTTTGCTACCTTAAAAATATGCCAGAACTTCTAAGAATACGTTCTTAAGTTCTTTCAATCCACCCTTTAAGTATTTAAGTTTGATAAATTGGGTTAGTGGTTTAAAACTCATGTTTTGTGATATGGGAATACAGCTCATTTTCTTCAGGAAAATGAGAAAATTAAGTCTTCTCTTTGGAGACTCCCTTAGTTATAACATGGCTATGATGGTATTCACCGTTTAATAATGCATATAATTTATTTTAGCATGACTGTGACGGCTGAGATATCCAAACTGACAATTCATAATGCATCAACTTAATTAGCACTTCCAGTCCTCTTTGTGAAACTGAACAATTCAGCTGAGTTTTGGAACAATAAGGTGATTCTTACTCAAACTGCATGACCCAGAAGTAGTCAGAAGAATGCTGAATTATTTCACTAAAGCCCACAAAATTATATTGTAAAATTTTAGCTTTAAAGCAATTAGGAGCCATAGAACTACAGGATCACATCTTAGTTGAGGTTGGAGACATCAGGAGGTGTCCAGTCCAACATCTTATAGTGTCAGCTAAGAGTTCAAACCATGTGTCTCAGGGCTTTCTTCTGCTGACTCTTGAAAATCTGCAAGGATGGAGACTGTACAACCTCTCTGGGCAACCTACTCCAATGTTTGACATTCCTCACACTGAAAAAGTTTTTCTTGTATCCTGTCAGAAACTCTTGTTTCAATTTGTGTTCACTTTTTCTTGTCCTCCTACCACCTTGGTGTCTCTCTGTTGAAATCACTTCAGTTCATTAGCACCTTTTTTTCAGTTGCGAACCTGAAACTGTACACAGTATTCCACCTGTGATTTAACAAGTGCCAATTAGAGTGATAATCACTTCCCTGGATCTTCTGTCTGTGCTTAGTACAGCCCAGGATACTGTCGGCTGTCTTGGCTGCCAGAGTATGCTGCTGGCTCATGTTCAGCTTGCTGTTTGTCAAGATCTCCAGGTGCAGGATTTCACATAGATTATCATCAAATTTCACAATGTTCCTGTCAACCTGTTCCTTCAGCCTGTTTAGATCCCTCTGAATGACAGACCTGCCCTTGAGTCTATTCCTCACAGTTTGGTATCATCTGCAAGTCTGGTGGGTGTGCACTCCATCACGTCCTCCAAGTCCTTGATAGACATGTTGAACAGGACAACATGTTGCGGTGTTCAAGGCCAGGTTGGACAGAGCCTTGAGTGACATGGTTTAGTGTGAGGTGTTCCCGGCCATGGCAGGGGGGCTGGAACTTGATGATCTTAAGGTCCTTTCCAACCCTAACTATTCTATGATCCTGTGATTCTATGACAGGTCCTGGTATGGAGTCATGCAACAGTGTAGTTGTTACAGGCATCCACATAGCTCATGGGCCATTAACTGCTAACCTCTGAGCCTGACCATCCAAGAATTTTTTTGTCCATCTAACTGCCCTCTCATCCAGGCTATAAAGCTCTAACTTGATTACTAGACACATTGTGGAAAACCTTGATAATGAAAAGTTACGCTTACAACAATGTCGTGGAATGAACAGTCAGCCTTCTTGTCACTATACTTTAGGGCTAGGTTCAGTCAGCACACTGAATATGAGAATGTGCAGGCAGGCACTGCTTCCCAGTGGGGATCTGCAGTTGGGATGCTTTCTTTAGACACAGATGCCGGTTTACTCTTTTTCTCCCCTCCTGCATCCAAGAATTGATCAGGGCTAACACCCTTTAAAATGTTGAGAACTCCTCTATGTGTCATTACTACACTGTAAAGAATCCAGGCGTCTTCTTGTAAAGATTTGTGGCTGCAGTGTTTCAATACAGTGTCATATCACCTATTTGGAGGTGATGATAGTGATAAAGGTGTGCTGGTGTGATGCTAAGGCTGGATTTCCCTGCAAAGAGCACAAGAATCAAAGGTAGGCCTTCATGTATACAACTTGGGGGCAATAAAAACGAGTCCTGTATTTTAGTTTGTGCATATTTTCTGTGTTTCTTTTCTGGACAGTCCGTACAAACTGTAGGAATTACCCAGGATTCTGAAATAGCCAAGTAGGTGACCTTACTACTCCATCTAGCATATAGTGGCATATTCCTGTAGGAAGAATGTAGAGTATGCCAGTCCAGAACAGACTACAAACTAAGAAACTATATGTTTAGATTTCCCCAGGAAAAAAAAAATTCCACAGGAAATGTTTCCTGAGAAAATTCAATGTGGTTTTCCTGTTTCTTTTCCCCATAAAACTGCTTAGTGAACTGCCTACTGAAAACAGCTTTGTGTCCAAGCTATCCCTTGTGATCTGCACCAAGAGAGCTTCAAAGCGTTAGCTGATGTGGGTAAAAACCGTAAAAGGATATGTTCAAACAGTTAAAAGGAAGGAAGGTTGCAAGCCTGTGCTTGCACCATACCCTGATGCTATTTTAATTACAAGTACAGGTATAATCACAGTGTTGGTCAGGCTTAAACCTGAGATAGGCACCTAGTTGCTTAGGCATGTCAAGAATTAGATAGTAAGGGCCAACAGTTCTAGGTATGTGGGAAATTGTAAAACACATAAGAACGTGAAGTTTAGATACTTCTAGGAAATGCATTTTTATAGGTCTGCAGTTTTGCAAAAAAAAATCAATCCCTAAATTCCAGCTTTGTCCTGATTTGGGTATCTAAATCTTTTCCTGACACTTGCCTTATTGTCCAGTTCTTTTTCCCTGATATGAGTAGCAGTGGTGGCAGAGACAGGCAGTGTGTGCTTGTAAACGCCAGTCAAAATCAGTTTCCCAGCAGACCTGGATGAAGTTTCAATAAGGTCTCTGCTTGTGGTTTACTTTTCCTACTGCTTCAGTTTTGTGGTTGGCTTTTGTTTTTCCTTTTAGTGCATATTTGTGAGCTTCAGTATGGAAATGCATTTGCAAGTCTCAGCAAATGACCTGTAGGTGCATTTAGGTATATTTCTAAACTGCCAGACTTCACTGATGAAACAGAAGATAACAAGACTCTTTGTATATGACAACCCTTACTGAGTAAGAGATTATTAGATCAGGAAAATATTTAGACCAGCTTCCACAGAATAAAAGCCTCTGCCAGACAGGACTCTGAAAAGACAGAAATCTGACAAATGTTCACCAATCTTTGTAAATGTAGCATGTTTGCTTATTATTTGGCATTTGGTTTACAACTATGTGTCTTTTCCATCAGTGTTATAGGTTATAGGTGCACATAACTCAAAAGAAATGCATAATGGCTAAAATACAATTATGTGAAGATTGATGAAAAATGGGATGTGCTAAGTCTTAAGCTAAACCAAAAATTGTTTTGTAATAGTTTTGTGTGCTTGCAAAGCCAAACATTTTATCATTACAAAATACCATAAAACATTGTCAGTGAAAATAATGCACACAGAACATTAGGACAGCAGGACAGCAAATTGTCATTCTGTATTTCATCTTTTTGTGGACACAACTGGCAAAACTTTTAAGCTTAGAGCTGTGATGCTTTTTAAAACTTTGTGGTTGCTATGCAGCATCAGAACTGGGCTTCCTTCCACCTGCCTGCCTCTCACCTTTTAAAAAATCACAATTAGGTACCTTATGACAGGAAGAACAATATTTTCGTTTCTTTAAAGAAGAAGAATTTTAGAAGATGAAGTAAAAGCCATGTATGTGTACTGGCTTGTTGCAAACATTGCGTTATTCACCTGGTTTATTTTAGCCTAGATACTGTTCATAACCTCTGGTCTTCTAACACATTCACAGAACTAAACAACTTAGTAACTGTCTGCCACCTCTGAAGACAGAATATTACTACCCATTTATTTTTAAACTGTATAAGGCTTCACGGTTTAATCCGTGTCAGTCCATTTGAGTCCTTTGCTTGCTCACTCATCTTCACAGCTGCAGGAGAAGGAATGGATTCAGATGCTTTCAACCATTAGAACTGACACAAAATCACTGAATACCATGACACACTTGTGTCATTGAGAATTTTCTTTAAAAATTATTTCAAATACTTTTAAGAGGCTTTTAGGAGTAAACCTGCAACATGTATATGCATTAGATTATCCTAAGTACGATGGAGTTAGTTAATTGCATTCATTTTAGTGATTTTTGAAAGGTAGAAACTTGATATTCTGTTAAACTTTTAATGTCATTTATAAGCTGCTAATACTGATAAGGGGCAATCTCATTGACTGTTGTATTCATCTGTCAAAGGACAGCAAAGATAAACAAAAGATGCTGTCATGATTGTGCATTCTGGCATCACAAAGCTGCTCTGCTATAGTTGTCATCACAACATGGGACAGAAAGAAAATATATGCCAGCTTGTAGGCTAAATACCCACTCCTGACAAGGTCTTGTACAGCAGTGCAGTCTCCTCCCCAGCATGTGAGGTGGAGCTGACCATGATGCTGATCTGGGGAAGACAAATTCCTGTCAGTCGTCTGAGCCACCTGTCCCTGTAGACCCATGCTTTTATGGAACGCTCCATAACTGTAGTGATGCAGACACATCCTCTCATTATTTACCTTTTTCTTAGAAACTTTCAGAACTGACACTTAAAACGTCTAGGTTCATTTCTCCATAGGGGTGATCAACTTTATCCCAGTACATTATTGTAAGGATATATCTTTTAACTTTCAACATCAAGAACTTTGTATAGCAGAGGGAATATTTCCATAATTTTCTGAGATGTTTTCTAATGCAGTTGATTATTCTTCTCCTAGTTCTTTTGTTTCATATCAGATACTGGGACCTGCTTCATTAAGCAAGAAGTCTCCTAAATTGTAAGATAAGTGTATGCTGGTGTCTCATCCCCTTGTGTACCAAGCCGGTCACCACATAAAGGCACTTTTCATGTAATACCACAGCTTCTTACCAAAGCACTGGAAATATGTAGTGTACAAAGCTGAATGTAAAACTACAATGAAAGCAGAAGCTCTGAACAGAGCCAATTTAAACATTCAGGGAATGCAGGAGAAGAGTTGGCTATTTCATGTGGCTCCTTTCCCTGTCTGAATCGAAAATGTTGATGGGAGAGGGCTGTTGTGTTGCTCTGTTAGCTTCACTGCTGTTGTCCATGTGTAATTCTGCTTCTGGCTGTAATACTGCAATGACATCTTGTGTCATGTCTTAGTGAAGGGACATAAATGGCAGTTTGTTCTTTAGGAAAAAGGCGGAACTTGTATTGTAAACATAAGGCCAAAAGCAAATGACTTTCAGCACTCAGCCACAGTGGTGACAATGTTGAAATGGATTATATGAAGTGTTCATCTGAGATGCAGTTATTAGGCAATAACACGGTTAAACAGAACCAGCAGACAAGTCTGCATTCATTGGCATTAGGGATGTGGCTTTGGCACCATTTTTGTTTATCAGGCTTTACCTGAAGTACAGAATGACGTGGAAAATGTGAAACCTGGAATGGTAGGCTGTGTTCCCTGTCATTCAAATCTATTGCCCAGGAGAATGTAGTGTAAGATCTAAATGAGTGAAGTAGCTACCTTTTGTAAAGAAGTGGTCAGGAGTCCTCAGTTTGAAGAGGAGAAAGCTGTGAGGGTATGCTCATTGTCTGCAAAGTCATGAAGGTGGTTAATAAGATGAATGCATGCCAAACTCGTTCACCAACTCCCACAAGACTGGAAATGGGCAGCGGTAGTTTAAAACAAATAAAATCAAGTAATGAACTAGTGGAAATTTACTGTTACCACAGGAGGCTATGAAGAGCAGACAGTATTGGCAGGTTTTCAAAAAGGGATTGGACTAATGGACAGTATATTGATAAAGAGACAATATAAGGAATAGACAGATAGGGATGAGGAGGTCTGCTCTAAATTTCCTTACTGCAGTGACTGTGGACACTGGAAGGAAGGGAGAAACAAATGAGGAACCACTTCTTTGTTCCTTACAGATGGACCATCATTGTGACCTCGTATGCCATCATTTCCAGTGGTCTAATGTCTACTTCTAGCAAGATGTCACTTTCAGGTTTTTGCATAGGTCACGAGGAGTCTTCCTTCTTGGCGTCTGTGAGTGATGAACTTTCCTATACAGCCGCAAAGCAACACTGCTTGCACATAGTCTGTCACCAGTTTACTTCTCAGATACTGACTCATCATCAGTTCTGTCATGCACAAATACATCTCTCTTTCTATTGCTGTGGAATAGTAAATGGCTTTTTGCAAAGGCACCAGAGTACCTGTGCTAGTGCTTTCTAAATGTACAGCTGGAGTGTTTTCTGTTGTGCAATCAGATCTTCCTCATGGAATGCTAGGCAGTCATGTTGAAAGTAAACCTATGTCACACCAGCAGCAGTCTCAACTACTAGATAACCTGGCATGAAATTAGACTGGCTGGATACAATTTCTCCTTGACATACTCACATGGATTATTTTTTATCAGTGTATTATTTTCTAGGTGGTTATAAATTGTTTGTCCACTATCGCATTCCAGTATCATTTTGATATTAAAGTTAGGTTGAGTCATTTAATTTCTCCCATGTAATCTCATTTCCTTTCCACCAATTTCAAGGGCATCAACCTTGCCTCTGTATCCCCCTGGGAGTTCAGCTTCGTTGGGCTCACAGTAATTTTTCCTTCATTTTTGGGGCTCTTCCAGCCTGCACTTTGTGAAGGCTGTAATGACAGTCTCATCTTTCAGGCACTTTTACTTCTGAATAATTCTGGTGTATTTCATTAACGCACCAAGCATTCGTTAAGTACTGAGGAAAAAAACAACCTCTTTCTTGGACCATCTCACACCCTTGGGAGTAGCCCCATGTGAGTACCCACTTTGCTGTTGCAAATCCACTTTTTTTGTGATTTTTTTTATCTTAACCTCAGTAGTGGTCAGGCTGTTGAGACTGCTGCCTGTTACACTGGAGATCATCCTTTTAGTCCATGGTCCCTCTATGTTGGCCTGTTTCTCTTGTCACGTACTTAAATTTCATGGACATATTTTCCTTTGCATGATTTTACATTACTAAACACAAGGGGTTACTGATCAGTAACAAGGTGTCCTGCAATAGTACAAATAATAGTTAATAATAAAGTAGGAGTTGAGGGCAAAGTCTACAAGGTAAACCCAAAATATGATTGTGGTAACTTCTTTAGTATACCAAGTCTCATAGTTTCATAGTAAAAGAAAGATCAAAGCAAAATAAAATGTGAATTGAAAGCTGAAGATGTTTTTTAATTACTTTATAGTGTGATGAAAATACACTGGTAGCCATAATACATCTTTCTTGAAAAAATACAATTTAGGTCTTTCACAGTTCTTCTAGATTCCAATAACATGTAGTTGATCCGGATAAACCAGACTGTTCTCCTAGCATCAAACTTTGACATGGCATTTCAAAGCTTTTATACAAGTTTTGAAAAATCAACTCCTGGCAATATTTAAATATCTCACTAAAATACACTAGTAACATTCCTGGGGGGAAAAAAAAGAGTTTTCTTACAGTTTGTCTATCTTCTGGCGTTTCTCTTAATCTCATTCTCTATCTGTACTTTTGCTTTTGAGAATTATTGTGGCAATCATTAAAGTAAACACTCCTAAAAATCTATCAATCACTGTAGAATTTGCTAAATGCTACAGATGGCATAAAAATATTGTGCTCCATTCAAGGTAAATTAGTTTTTTTCATTTTTTAATAAAGCCATAAATCCGTCTCCCGGAAAAAGGGGAAATAAATGATAGTTCTGTATCATTTAAAGTGTTACAAGCATCAGAATAGCATATAAATAAGATACGTTTACAAAATATCTATGTCTCCTCTAGCAGTCACTTGGCCATAGTATGAAGTTTCAGTTATTCAGTTATTATTTCTATTGCAGGTTACTCTAAATTCATTTATTTTGAGTTGAAAGCACAGCAAACAGAACTGAAACTATAATGGTATCTTAAGCAATTTTTGTTCTTCTTGGTACAGCGTTTTCTCTTCTGTTTCCCTTCTGCTGTTTTTCGAAGCTAATCTTCCGTTAAAAAGTAAGGCTGCTCATTTATTCTTCAAGATTTTTTTTTTTTTATTCCTTAATAAGTTCTTTGAAGATTTAAAAACCTATAATAAAGCTATTCTGGTTTGCTTTAAAAAAGATTATTATTCATGTGATCCTAAGAAACATTTCAATGAAATGTCTTCGCAGGACTGTCTTAAACATTTTTGATGAAGCACTTTTCTGTTAAGAAAATTTGACTTCATTGGTATCAAAATATTCATGGAAATGTATTCTCTTGATAGACTTAATTGGGAATTGCCAAACATGCCCAAGGTTTCAATCACTCTCATTCTGTAATGTGGGTGTGTGGACAATGGCTAATTTGGATTGGCCAATCTGCAACAAATTTCTTGATTATCCTTTGTGAAATATGACCTCTATCTTTATGGAAACTGTGAAGAACATTATTTAATGTAATTAAAAAATACTCAGCAGGAAAAATCCTTGAACACTCAAGTTTACTACCCATCCCAGAGATTTACATTTCAAAAGCAAATGTATTCCAGAAGTTTTTGCTTTACTTGTTTTGGTTTTACCTGAAAAATGCATTCTTTTTTTCCTGGCAATAGAGAAGCTTGGATTAGAGTTTTAAGATTGCTATGTGTGCAGCAAATACGAATAGCATGCAAATTTGCTTCAGAATGAAAGTCGCATTGTTGACAACTGATTTGAATGCACCATCGTGGCAGTACTAAGAAAGCTTCCTTCAATCTCCACAACAAATTAAAGAGGAAAATAATAGCCTGCCTGTGACTCAGTAGTGGGGAGAATATTTCAAAATTACTTGAATTCATTGCTGGTTTTAGGACAGTGTTTTAGTCAGGACTTCAATTTTCAAGCAAGTATATGATTGTGTTGTACATATGTGACTGATACTAGTCAGCTGCTTATATTTGTTGCCCAAAGACTGAGTCACTCCACGTCAGAAGCAACTTTTTAAAACCCCTGATCTAATTTTTAGTTCTTTGCATGAAAGACTCTGGGATTTTCGCTTCTACTTCCCCAGGGGTGCCTGCCAGAAGGCAGAACTTCTTATTCCTGGTCAGTGCTCCATGGAAGGCATCAAGAATGGCTGAAATGAGTCATTCACCAGTGTGACTATCAGCAGTGATGAAACTGTTAGGAAATAAGAGATACATCTCTAGGCCAGCTAAAAAGGACACTAAACGCAGGATTCAAAGGTAGATCTTCATCCAGGCTCTTTTTATTGCCTGTTATAGAGGGATGAAATCTGGCATCCAATTTGTAGAACATTTCAACTAGACAGTGATATCTAGTATCCTTCCCCCATCACCCAAAATACAGATCAGTCTTTTTCGAATATTTTCCTTTTGTCAGTGTAATAAAATCTGTGTTATGTGCAGCCATATGCGATTTCATCATAAATATTGGCACACAAAAAACCAGAGTATGTAATTCACACTCCTTAGAAAACACAGCTTAAAGAATATTTGATGTCCACCAGAGAATAAAGAAGAAATAATCACAACAGCTCTGACAACAGTGTTGCAGAATCATGAAAGGGTTTTTTTTTCTTCAGGGAGAGGGCATGGCTTATTACCATTATCTTTAAGCAAATGGTGAAGAAAAAATAGCATTTTAAAACAAAAGGTCAAAATCTTGGTTTCACCCATTTTTTTCAGCCCAAACTAGACAACATGATTAACTCAATTTTACATGTAGTTTCCTCCCTTCCCACCCCAGGACTGCAGGTGAACTGACACCCATGGAGGCGCAAGTCTTGCAAGCACACCATGTCAATGAAGCAGGCTGAGAAGGTAATTTGGCTAAAAGAGTGGGGTATTGCAGTGGGGTAATCATCTGTGCTCCTCCTGGTTCTCCACTTGATGAAAATTACAGCTTTTTCCTCCAGAATTTCATCACCCTTCTGATTTGTAAGGTGACAACAAGTAGAAGACACTAATTCCATTTCATTCACCTTTGTCCCTTCTTCCACATGGACTTTCACTAGTGCCATTTAGTATCAATATTTGCTTCAGATTAAGTTAGTTTGAAGTTTTTAGTGGACTTCACAGCTCTCCTTGCATTTCGAGTGCTCTCAGCTATGACGGAATCATGCAAATTTGTGCAAGTGCTTTGTCAACATGCATTCATTCAGCCTCCTGAAATGTTTTAGCAGTTTCTAAATTTATCATTTATTACAGCCTTATGGGCACTGAGTATATCAAACATTTAAGCAAACTGGTATCAGGGATCTAGTTAAAAGGAAGTTTTCTTCATCAGTTAGCTTTAGCACTAATCGAAGGAAATACTTATTTCTAGGCATATCCAAGCTAAAGTGACCTGAAATATGTCTATTGCCTTTCAAATACTTATTCCTAGGCATATCCAAGCTAAAGTGACCTGAAATATGTCTATTGCCTTTCTAATACTTATTCCTTTTCCTATAAATATATATTGCAAATACAAGCCTCTCAGTCAACTCTCATTGCAAAACTTTACCATATAGCAATAGAAAGAAAAAGCAGTATGAAAACAGAAATTAAAGATACCCTATAGTATGTGGCATTGACTGAACAGTGTTCCAAGTCTGTCTCAGTAAACAACTCTCCATCAGCTCTTGAGAAAACACATAAAGTAAGAGTATAGATGGCCAAAATATTGCTTTTAGTAGGTTGATAAAAAGAATAAATCTGGAAATGTGTGGGTTATTTTATTGGAAGGAGGAGAACTAGATCCTACTGTATAATTAAATTGCTCTACAAACTGAAACCCACATCTCACATCTCTGTAATATGGGGATATGAAAAACCTGGACCGAGATCTATATTCTAATCCTGTGCCTAAAGCTTTCTTTTTTTTTTTTTATGATACCGTAAGTTGAAAATGCAAATATTAATTTGGGACTTAACATATGGAAAAGTGGAATGCCCATCTGATGCCATGATTCATACTTGAAAGTAAATTAGAACTTAAATGACTTGGCTGTAATTTCAGCAGAAACATGCTACACTTTGAGCACATCAAATTCTGACCTTCTCTTAATACTCATCTGCTAGTTTTGAAAATGACTCCTTTTATCTCAGGTCATTTAGCTGTGTTCCACAAATGTCATGTTGTAAACTGTTTGTAAGGGCTGGAGAGAGGCATTTGGAGAACTGTTCTCTACCTGAGCACACCTGCATTTTCAGAGCCCCAATTAGCATCTTCGCATTGCTTTCTACACAGAGTACTTCTGTCTAGCAAATAAGGGTTTGTGGTGACATGAAACGGTTACAAATATTCTTCTGAGGAAGAGATTAAGGATCCATGTGAAAGGACTGTCTTGAAGCTGTGCTTGCTGCCACTTCTAAGTACTAGTTGATCTTGAATTACTCCCTAACACAAAGAAATCCTGCCCTGAACTGTAAAGCTCTGACAGGGGTTCAGAGCTCTTATGTGAGACAGCACAGAAATCCAGTTCATGATTAGCATCCTGAGTTACCACTGGCTTAAAAGTTGGCTTAGGTTAAGCAAATATGAACAACATGCATATCTCCTAGTTAAGGAAAACAGGTATGTGTAATTATGAGATGTAGCATGCATGCAGAAAGCAGTGATGAAGAGTGACAGCTGAATAGAACCTGAGTGCTGCTGTATGTGAATGTGAAATGTTTCCTATTTCTAAATTAAGCCATCTGTCATCTCCTCTACTTATCTGTTAATTGGTGCTTATAAAGTCTCATGCTGCATGTTCAAGGAAAGATCTCCACAGTAAATTTGATAAGAACCTGAAGATAAGCAGGCAACGCTGAGTTCATAAATACAGAGTAGTGACCCAATTCATGGTCAGTGGTCCTACGGAATTCAGCTCCTGTTGGTTTCAGTTTAGGAAACCATGAAAATGCATGCCTAAGTCTGTCTCCTTTAAATTATCTCTGGCTTTGCTGATTGCAGTGTGACTTCAATGCATACTTAGATTTACATATGCATTTATATCTTCTTCTGAATAAGGTTTTCCTGCAAGGGTCTCTTACTCAGAGTATGCAGAAACTGTTTTTCTTTTACTAGAATCCATAGTCCTTGTCCATCCTTTCCTGTAAGTTACATGAATTTATAAAAGACTCAATATTACAGTGAGGTATGTCTGCATGTGGATTTCATTGTAGCCAGTGAACTATGAATTATGCAAGATTAAGAAGAAGAGCTGAGCTACTTTTTTTCTGTAAAGGTGGTTTGGCTGCTGGAGCATGCAAATGACTTTCTAGATTTGCTTTTACATTAATTGGTGTTTAGTCAACAAGGGGCTATATCTCTACTCATGGCTGTTGTCACACTGTGAAGACATGTCTACTTCCCCAAACTAGTATTCCATCTGTAGCACAGCTGCTTTGAATCAGTTACGCATGGGTAGATGCTAGCCTCAGAAAGAGTATTCTTAATGAGCATAAAACCTGGGGCCTTCTGCCATTAATTGCAGACTTTCATTTACTTCACTGGATGTTGGAAAATGACCATATGTGCAAAAAGTTTAAGCTCTAAGTCTTTAGGACAGTCTATCTTTTCACAGCCTTCATAGGTTTTTGTTCTGATAAATAACTGGGGGGGGGGGGGAACTGATGAGGCATGTTTTCTTCTGCTCCACATAAAAGGAAGATTGGTGGGGCTGTACCTTCACTGGTGATGTCATTTGAACAGTCAGTTTTAAATCAACTCGTGTCCCTCACTGCTTGTGCCCTGCTTTCCTCTCTAGCTTAGTTCTGAAATGTAATTTTTGTGTGCATGAACAACGCATCCTACACACTGGAGCTGAGGGAACATAAGGGCCTGAGCTCATGAACCTGCACACCCACAAGGTCCCCAAGGGCATACCTAGTGGGCATCCGTCCACAAACAATTCTTAACTAGGATCTCCTAAGATGTCCTGACGTGCTTTTTGTCCTCCGTAACAGGGTAAAATCATACAACCTTCCTGATAGCCTGAGTCCTTTGAGTCTGCTGTGCTTCTGGTTTGAAATCCTCACCCTGTACCTTATATGCTGAACTACATGCTGAACACCTTTTTCATTACCGCCTTTTAAAATTATCCCTTTTTTCTTCTCTTCCTTGCATTGGTGATACCAGTGGCCTCTCCAGGGTCTCAGAAAACTAAGACTGTGTAACCCAGGTCCTCAGGCAAGTGATAGATTTCATAAATTTGTGCACTGAGAGAGCCAGAAGTGTCTCCAGAAACAGTAGAACTCTGTGGTAATATCAGGAGGTCGCTCCTTCTGAGCACCAGGAGATAAAATAGGACTGGTGAGCAGTGCAGCATTACAGTTAAGAAAATGAAGGCTGCGTTCTGGAATATGCAACTTTGCACCATTCTTTTGGGCTGATAGAGCAGGCATGCCTGTTATGGAGAGATTGAAGGTACCTTTGGATAGGAGCATAGCACAAAACCTCCCACTCATTTGTATGCCTGGCGCCAGGACCACCATGTAGGGCAGTCTGGAGGGGACCATGCTCTCCAATACCACTCCAGCATGCCTTCTCTTCCTGGCTCTGTCTCAGAACCTCTATGGGGTACATCTAGGGTTATCACTTTGGCCCACTCCCACCACAGCTACCTTCAACAATCTCATGAACCAGAGTCCAAACGAGGTGAATTACTGTTTTATGCACATCTTTGGGTTGGAATGACAGGGAGTGTATGAGGCTTCTAGTGGAGTCTGGAGTTTGGGCTCAAAGCTGTAGTGAAAAAGCTGTTTGCAATTTGTCTGCACAACAAGGTTGCTGTGACTTTTTACAGCATAAAAATACATATTAGAACCATAAAATTACCCTGGGGCTGCGAACTGTGAGAGAAATCTTAATGCAACTGTGTTAGAAACTGCCTGTTCTTGACAGCTGCCCAGCTCAGCCCTGGAACCTGCAGTATCTTTTGAGAACGTAACGCCTCCACCTTTCCAGACAAAGATCCTGCCTTGTGGCTCCTTCCCTCTGTTAGCACAGCAGGTTAAGGGCTGGTGACATGACTCCACATACAGTGAAACTGCAGACCCTTTCCTGTCCCACAAACACCCAGAGAAACAATCAGTTTCAGCGTTTTCTCCTGTTTCAGAGTGCTGAGCAGATGGACGGGTACAACCAGCACTGTGTTGTAATATCCTTTTCTCTCCCCATATGCACATACCGTTGAAAAGTACCAGGATCATCTGCCTTTAGGCTGTGGCTGAATGTGGGCAGAGAAGTCCTGGTTCTCAGCCTCCTGCCATACCTCCTCCTGTACAATGTGTGTTTGGGGCTCAGGTCCCTGCAGGACCTGATGCCATGCAGTCTGCTCACCTGCCACATCCCCTTTCTCTGGCAGCTCAGCAGCTCAAGTAGGGCTTACCACCCACTGCTGAGGCCACCGTTCGTCCAGCCTGGGCTCTGCTGTAGCTGGAGATGTGGTTGGGTGCATCTGCTTTGAGCAACACAATCCCTCTCTAGGAGTCTGACAAGCCAGAGACATCACATCTGCTGCTTCCAGCTCTTTAAATGGTACACAATTAATAGCTTATGATTATACTATGTCAATAATGTGTACATAACTGATGGAAAAAGGGATTCCGAGGGTGCTATGTCTTATTATTCCTTGGGTTTGTTTATAGTAAATACCTCTCTCATTCCTAGAATTATTGCTGTCACATTTAGTACTAAAAGTACATACTAAATGCTAGAGCAATGTATTTTTACAACATTTAAAAATAACAGGATACCAGACTTACAAGATATCAATCTAAATATACTGAGCTGAAATATATTCCAATGATTCAGTTCTTTAAATGTGCAGTAGGACTGAATTCAGGCTGTGATGGGCTTAGGAAAAGGATGGAGGTTGTATCAGTGTATAGTGAAAGATAGTCTTGTAGCTGAGGGCTTGATTTAACCTGTGAAGATGAAGACATATTTCCCTGCTGTGCTAGAGATTGCAAGTGCAAACTGAGACCAATCAATGTAAAATACCATTGACTTCAGTGGGCAAAGTTAGAAGGGCTAGCTAACCATTTTAAGAATGAGGAGCCAGATACATTGCTCCCATTTCACCTATTTGTACCTATTTAAGGGCTCGCATCCATCCCTTTTCCCTTGAAACCTCATCTTAACCTGCCGCTGAGATACTTTCTCTTCCTTTTTGCAAGGGTGTTTATGTGTTGGGAAAAAGGCCATAAGAAGCAGAATGTTTTCAAAATAGAAACCTTAGTGACTGGGGCACAGATCAATAGCTGTTGAAAACTCAGCTTACTGCCATATTTTGTTAATACTGTCCCTTTCCACAGGTTCTCACAAAGTTCCCAAAAGCATCAAAAGGGTAAAGTACTAAGCAAATCTCATTTTACCTCTTTTACCTCATTCCTTTCACTGCTCCAGTGCTTTTCTGGAGAGTAGCCTAAGTGATATTATACTGGACATTATGGATAACCAACCTCAAAGAAAAGGATTGCAGGTGTGGCAAAAGGAAATGTATGTAGTGCAGTTAGTGATTACTTCTTACGAGATTGTTCCCAGGAACAGGTGACTCACACCTTGCGTTGGCTGTGGATTTTGGAAAAGACATGAATTCTAATTTCCTATGAGGTAACCTGCATTCACAAATGTAAGAAGACACTTTGGCAGGGCAGTACTCGTTCTTACACGCTCAGAGTCTGGCCCTTACAGAGGTCAGCAGGTCCCTTTAACTGTCTTCACACAGGCTTTGTGTACCACAAAGTCCATCAGGGAGGATCTTTGTAAACTATTCTGCCTTTCTCTGAGGTTTTGAAAGGCGGTACTCTTTCTATGTTGGATGCAGTGAATGTATGTCAGCTAACTAAACTGATTTTGATAACTGTATCTCGGTATGAAATCCTCTGTGAAGGCTATGATTTCTTTTTTCAAGTGAGATCTGCCATACTTCCCTTTTCTGTGTACCTTTTGATTACAAATTAGGGGATGTTCAGGAAAATAATCTAAGCAACCTTGGCAGTTTTGTAGCTTGAAGGAACTTTATACATATCCAGGCATTTAAAAGTTTTAACTAAACATTTAATCTAATTCTATGTAGCCTCTCCATCCTCTGAGGCAGCAAAATAAATACAAAGGCACTGTGGATAACACTGTTTGTTGCAAGCAGCTGTGAAATGAGTCCACTGTGTGTAATACCAAGCAATGCAAACAACCAGAACTGAATGTTACTGTTAAGTAAGTTGTGTAGATGCAGTCATCTGGTGGGTTGTAAGCTCTGGTTGTTTTATCATGCTCTTTTCTTCTTTCATTTTTCCCACTTGTCTTACAGTATAACCTGAGTCCTGTGTGTGTGATGTAGCACTCCTGAACAAGACGGTGTACCAGTCTGCATTGTAGTTATCATGGTGCAGCTGTGGCCCTAATTTTGAGATCCCATGTGATTACAGTAGTGAAATTGAATAGCCCAGTACTACTTGTATCGTGCTTCCATTGTTTTCCTCCCTGAAGCAGAAGCAGTCGCAGTCATGAGCTAAATGTCTTTGTCATTTGGACAGATAACAAATTGGCAATTTAATAGAATGATAAGCTATTTCCAGAAATAAAGCAATTAATATAATTTATGCTCTTTGATTATTTTTCTGGTCTATGAGTACATTGGGCTGGTGTCATCAGAAAGTGATGCTGGAGTGTGGAGTCTGTCTGAGGATAAGGCAGACTCTGTTTCATTTTGCTTAATTTTCAAATATTCAGGTGTTCCCTAAGGATTATTAGTTTGTATTATTATTCTGCATCCCTCTGAGGGTACAATAATGGCATTGGGGAAGCAAAGTGAGCCTCACAGGCAGCTAAATACTTGAATGTCACCTTCCCTTCACTGATCTATTGTATCTTGATGGGCAAGTCCCGCTACCCAGCTCTCCCCCAAAGAGGAAATGCTCCACAGTCCCTGGGAAAGCCCAAGGCAAAGATAACGGATGCAGGTAGGCCTAATGGTCGTAGGCTAGCAGGGAGAGAGTGAGGCAAAGAACTGTTTGACTGGAGAAGGGTTCATATAAAATGACCTTCTACATAATGGGATACAAATATTTCACTAGCTGGTTTTATCCTCTAGGATGTACCTCTACGAATTAAAAAACTACTGCATTTTTTAGAGGTGGTTATACACATGGACACGTCATGCATAAGTCCAGCATTTTCTTAAGTAGATGATTAGTAGCCAAGAGTGTGTGCAACATGCAGTTGCTGTGTGTGTTTATGCACCAAAATGATGTGTGCTAGTACTCATCAGCCCCACATGATTTGTCCAACAACAGACTAATTATTCCTGCCAAAGCAACACAAAATACTACATTGGTATTCTTAGAGACATTCTGGACATCACTGTGCAAAAGCTTGTACTTCTTTCAGACCCCTTATTTCTCATGTTTTCCATTTTTAGATTTTGCTTATGGATTTCATTATTGAAAATGTATTCAGGAAGCTATCAGGAAATCAGCTGCGTATTTGAATGGCTTTGTTCAGTGAAGATTAATTTACTACTTCTTTAATTAATTTTCTTTAGTGCTTCCAACCAGTTAGAGAGGGTCCCTTATCACTAATGATTTAATAAGTGTACTATATTACAAATGCCATATTTAATTAGCAAAGTAGCATTAGTATTGATATCAGGTAAACTGTTATAGTATTTCATTATAGTATTAAATCCACACGTAGTTATAAAAAAACTAGGAAGTTGGTAATCAGTACAATGGTGCAGCAATCTGCGATGTGTTTCTGTTCCTGTAAAAGATGTAATTTGGTTAAATGATAATTTGATTAATTTATGGTTTCAGGTTCTCAGATGGCATAAATTAGTGAGAAACTGCAGGAGTTTGCACCAACAGAAAATTTTGCTGATGATATGTCAAGGATTAAAATAATTCTGTATTGAAAATATTATGAAAAGAGAAAGGAAAAGATGCTTCTTTTAAATTACATTCGCCAATAGTAATTAAAAATGACCGTATCATAGTAACAAAGATTTAAACTAAACAATAGTACTAACTATAGTTCAGAAATAGTTGTTACTTGTATTAGGCAATACATTAGATTTAGTAAATTAAAAAGAAAGACCACTTGCCACGTCTTTTGGTCAAACTAAAGTCAACCAGTTCTTTCACAAAGAAAAGAAAAAAAGTCCAAGTTATGATAAACACCTACTTCAGGACCAGTCTACTTAACTATCTCTGCAATCACTAATATTATCTCTTTCAGAGAAATACACATTAGTTCCATTAAATTGATTTTTGTCTTAGAACTCTATGTGGAATCATTTTAATGAGTCAGAAAACACAGCTCAAATACTATAATGTTTGTAAGAATAAAATTATAGTCTGAATATAGGCTATGTTTAACCACTCAGATGAACTGTTAAAAATTTGTGTAGGATCTGAGCTGTGCTTTAGGAATAATAGGCAAAATAGTTTTTTTTTTTACTGTGTAGAATGTGTAGAATATTAGACTTTTGAAAGTACTTCAGTTCTTTTGTAACCAAGAATTCACCTTTGCGAACACTTTCTGTAAAAAGGGAACATGGTCCACATATCATGTTAGAACAATCATCAAAGAAAGCTGTTTCTGGCTTGTTCTGAATTCTCATAATCAGACTCATCAGCATTCTATTTTTCTGTCCTCTTAGCAGCTCAAGGCTTTTTCAGTTAAAATAGGCAGGTTAAATTTATAAGCAAGGAAAAAAGTTTAAAAAACTTTTAAACAAAAAAACCCCACTGCAACTGACTTTTGCAATCTCCACGACTATTCATGTTCATAATATTAAATAGGAAAGTGTTCTCAGATTTGAGGCCTAAAAATGCTCTTGGCTAAATTCTATTCAGCCTTTACAGATTTCAGTGAACTCCTGCTGAGATTTGCTTCTGTACTGAGTAAAGACATTAGGATTTGGCCCTTGTCATACAATCTTTTTTGTCAGAATACAAAGTGTCATTATGAATAACAACTTGCACATAATCAGAATGCAAAAGCTAGAATAGGACTTCATTATAGCATTTGTTCTCTTAAAAGGAGAAGCCCAGTGTATTCCTACAGAACTGATAAGACTGGAGGTTTTACCTTCCAGGCTCTCAGTTCAGGCACAGGTTACTCTATGATTTCGAGGACTCAATATAAAGATAGTGTTAATGAATGAAACTTATTTTGGCATTATCAACAAGAAATTCATTATGCAATATTTTTATAAGTCTATTTCTTTGGACTTACTATTGTTTGGTCAAACCATAATGAAAATGAACTGACTTTTATTTCTGATTTCTTATTTTTCCTGGTAACAGAATAAAGACCTGATGCCAAGTGTAATTGGTCTAAGCCAAGCGCTCTGCTCATGTAAGTTCAAGGCAGCCTGGTCTTGCAGTATCCTGAGCAGAGACTGCAGGCTTCATATCATGTCTCAGTCCCATGTGCAAGTACACATAAAGTACAAGAGTTTTCTGTTACAGTCTGTTCAACCAGGAAGTGCTGCTATTTAGTATCATAACATATGTTCTCTTGTTTACTTCAAAATAAATACACCCAAAGCCAGACTGAACCAGTGGCTCCTAGGAAAACGGCTGACTGATTCACGAAATGCAGCATCTGACTCCAGAATGGATGTTGCTGTTCTCTGGAGTACAGCTGTCACTTAGCAGTGTTTGCCTTTCACTCTTCACAACTTCTTGACATAAAGTAAATTTCTGAAAGGCAGAGGTTGGACTTGAAGAGAAAAATAAAGAATAAGAAAAATGAAAGAAGGGTAGAAGTGGCTTACTAATTCTTGGCATGGTAGTTCAGCTTTATGCATGCTTAGTAGCAAGCAAGAAAAGAATTGATTTATCTTCTTGGGCTCCTGTAATTCTCCTGAGATGGAGCCAATTACAGATGAAACTATATTGCTGAGTTTATATGCTAGAGGATTCTAATGTAGTGTTTCACCTAATTAAATTCTAGCAGGATAAAAGAAAAGCACTGCTCTCTAGAGATAAGGGTGGATGCATATTTCTAATATCCATGTGTACTACGCACCGCTGACTCTGAGACAAGGCTTGAAGTAAGTAGGTAGGAGTTCTGATAAAGCTGTCTTCTCCCTAGGTAGTCAAGAAGCATTTCCTATCTCTATGATCAAACAATTATTGCACCTCTCTTGTCATAACCTTCACCATCCCAGTTTCAGCAAGGAAGAAAGACTGATTGAAGGAATGAGATGATTTCTTGAAATTAAGTCAATAATCTGTGTAGAGCAAACGTCCCACAGATATTCTCCAGATGACACTAAATCAAATGAGCAAGAAAAGCATTAATTATAATCCAGATTTTGGGTAGTCTTTCTCAAGACATGAGAAATTTAAAGCTGATACCCTAAAGAATATTCTGTTGTCCTGTGTCCTACATGGCTCCCCATACTTCTGTGAGGAGAACTAGCAATGCAGAACCAGGTTTCACTGGAGAATAATGAGGTGAGTTACGTGTCTAGAGGGTAAGGGCCAAGTATTGGAGCCTAGCTGTGTGGTAGATAACACTGTTGATTTCTCCAAAGTCATGGTCTTGAATTCTCTCCTATTAGCAGGGGCTCATATCAGCTCTATCTTGCAAAATCCTTCTCTTTCAAGCCTTGCACTCACTGTGGTGCATTCACCCACAGATGTCTTCAGATAACAAGCAACTCTGCCATTGAGATTATGAGTAATATCTGTGTAAAGATGACAGCCTTGCAATTGCATTGAAGTTAGAGCAATCCAAACCTTTGTTCATAGATGTTTGTCAGTGAGGAGAAACGTCAGTTATAAATATGCAAACCCAAAATATAAGGTTTGCTATGCATGTGTGGTAATTTGTGACACACTGCTTAAATGTACATAGCTCTATAGAGTCCTATCTGTGACTCAGATTTTATAAGTACATCCGTATAGAGATAAGCAGCATGCCACAAAACAATGCATATACATGGGCAAAAATAGATAAATACTAGTTTTATTATGGTTCTATTTTATCACAAGTTAGCAGCACAGTCTTTACCTCTGCTCTTGATCTGATCTGACAGAGTGAAAAAAGCTGTTCACAAACCATTCAGATATTCACAGTTATGTCTCACAAGTGCACTTGAAAGAATGTGCTATACTCAATGCCATGCACTTGCACCTGTCAGCCAAGAGACAAAAGCAAACCTGAAGGCTGCCAATATTGTTACATACAGCAATTTGCCCAGCCACTGTAAGATGTTGTTATGCTGTCTTATATGTCCTCCATCTACAGAAAATAGAGCTTGAAACCACTATTTTAATAAAAACAGAGAATCCAGAAAAGTCTGCTTACTTATGCAGGCTAACTGAAGCACGAGTTTGTTGGCCACAGTTTATTGTGGAACACAGAGAGGGACCACTTGAATCTCAAGTAAAAATAGCAGTATTAAAAGGAAATTTATGTCTTAGAATTCTTTTCCTTGACATTTTGGTTTCCAAATTCCATGAAATAGAAACAGCTCACTTGTTTTTTTAATGTTTCATCAAGTGAGATCTCAGTTAAGTGACTGAAGTGAAGCTGGAAATCAACAGGAGGCAATGTCAATTTATTTGTTCAGGTGTTTTCAGACGGTCTGTTTAAGTGCAGCATTATTGTTATACTTTTCATAGGATCCATTCTGACAAGGCACTACTTGTTCAAGGAAGGAACAACAGAAAGAAAGTTTCATAAGAAAGGGCAAATATATTTTTTTTTTCTTTCAAGAGAATGCTGTCTGTCAAACTTGCTTTTCAGTCCTTGAAAGTCCAGACACTGGCATTTTTCTAGTATTCAACTGCCACATTCCAGAAATAGAATTCTATCCAAAGCCCATATTTCCATAAGTGGAGCTCTTTGTACTAAAGTGTTCCCTCTAAAATTGCTAACGAATTTTCCAAACTAAATCTGCCACAATAAAGAGTGTCATGAGAAAGACACGTGTATGAGAAGCAAACATCAGTCCTGGAGTCAGTCTTGCCAGCAGTTCTGTCTTGGACTCGGTGCTAGTTTAGTACATAACATTGCTCTTTTGTCACACCTCAACTTCCACACCTGAAAACTGAATGTACTAAGTTTTGCAGCATTTTCCATAGCGTTCAGTGAGATCAATGAACTAAAATGTGATCTAGTCTAGAGAGGCAGGACTGAACTTTCTTGCTGGAGTTACAGTACACACCTTGGCCTCATGTTAATGTAGCAGCTTCGGTGTGCAGTGAGAAAGCTAGTGGCCATGGAGCCCCTACTGGAACTCCTTCAGCTGCCATTTCCATCCTAGAAATGACTGTAAAGACTTCAAATCCAGCCAAATGGCCCCAGTAGTTCCTTGTAAATGGAGATTTGCAAATCATTCCCTGTAGCAATGCAATATCCAACTATATTTATTCCTGAGGAATGCAGAGATGCCTTTGAAGTCATCTTTGATCCTGTCATTTTCACGTCCTTGCCCATTTTGGCCTTCCTGAGAAGCTTAATGCTGTCATTGCCGCTGTGCCTCTTTTCAGTGCTGCATGTCCCACCATGTCCACTAACGCATTGTAGCTGAGAATAGACATACTTGTGAAACAGAAAGGTAACTTATGTCACAATGCATACAATATATAATTGCAATGCAGTGACTTTATCACCATTAAATGGCAAGAATAAATAACAACATTGTCAAGTCATGCATTTCTTTGTATTTATTTGAATTACCTGTAAAATACTGAGATAACTGAAATTGTGAATTAATACTGAGAAATTTGGACTGCTGTTTGTTTATTAGAGCTCCCTTCCTGCATCACTCCTAAAAATGTAATTGTAATGCAAATTGTTTTCCCTTGGAACATAATGGGCCAGGTGAAAGGAATGAATAAAAGCTCAGTTCAAAATAGCTCGAAAGAGTATTGGAAATCTTTGATAGAAATCCAGCTTCTGTGGTGTAGATTCTGCTTAAAAAATGAAAGGGGCATTTTTACTGTAACCAACAAACAAATTATTGCTGGACTCTTTAACAATAAAGTCTGGCGACGTAATGCAATAATTTCTTTCAGTGTGATCTACAGGTAATGCATCTGGAGGGATTAATGTCATAAAACTGCATTATAGTAAATTGCTATAGTTCATTTTGTGCATCCTAAATAACTGTGTATGCATGAAAATGTAAATGTATTTCTAGTCTGAATCAGACATAACTGATAATGAGCCATTCTGTTATTTCCCATGTTGCTTGGGTTGTTTGCATCAAAACATTTTTTTTTCCTGTCTCATTATTTTGGTGGAAAATGCCACTTCATTGAAATAAAAACCCTGCAGGAACATAGACATTTCAAGCACTTTTTTAAATGGAAAACTTTATCAGATACAGGGTGGACCTTTAGCAAACAAATGAAAACAGGCAGAAAGACTGCATGACTTTGCTAAGGCTGGGATGCAGGAGATTGAAAGGGTCTAATCTGAGTCAGACAGGGTACAACGGAAAAATGTCACCCACGCTCCATTGAGCATGTGCTAAACACATAGGTCTTAGGCAGTCATAGCTAGTCCTCATTGCTGAAGCTCTCGCTGTTTGTATGAGTTTTGAAATATTAATTGAATCGATTGAGAGAGATTGATTCTCATGATTGCAGGAAGCAATGATGCAGAACTATAGCGTAGCAAAGCCCAATATGAGCTCCTTAAGTGAGGAAAAGGTGGTTTTGTTTTCAAACAAAATCAGTTCTACTTAGTCACACTCTTGTACCACATCTTCACAAGCTGAAAGATGTGTGTGCCTGCGTCATCTGTTCAGCATGCAGATACCACATTGTACCAAGGTGGTCTGACCAGGCATTCTTGCAGTTGCTTCTAGTACAACGGATGGAAGCTGTTGCATCCCTTTCCCTTCTCCTGGGTGCTTCTTAGCTGGGAAGCCCTTGCCGATATTGGGTTTGACTGATTCTACCTATTAGAACAGGACAGTGATTGTGATTTTTCATCTCTGTCCTGTCCTACTACTGTGAATCTTCAGGACTTGCACGCTGCTTTTTGACTGCTTATATGTGTCTCTTACGGCTCCTACTCTGTTAACTATCTTTCCACCATTATATCTAAATGCACTGAGTCTTTGCTTTAGTCTGCTTGTAAACTGCCTTTGTTTTAGGATGTCACTTCTTTCAGTCTGTCTTGCGTTGTCTTGGTGCTGGATGCCCTGAGAAGTTGCATATAAACAAGCGGGCACCTTGGTGACCTGCTAAGTGCCATCAGCACATGCCATTCCCATAACCCTTCTCCTGGGAGATGTTCCTTCCAGTGCTTCCAATCCCAGATATTCCTAATCATTATGCATTCCAGTGATCTTAACTTTTCCATGACACGTGATCCTTCTGTCCAGCATGAAAGATGCTGGGGCTGCACTGCTCTGCAGTGGAAAGCAATGGACTATAGCCAGGTTGCTCACTCCAGAGCTCATATTCAGTGTAGCTATCAGCTGCAGCTTTCAAATCTGCAAGAATGATAAATGATTCAGATTAAGTGAAAGAAAAATACAGTAGTCAGATGCCTTGCCTTCCCCCATTGCCTATCTTAAGGATTTCCTCTGATTCAGCTAATGATATCACAGTCAAGTGGGTTAGCAGTTTTTGATAGCAGGTAGCAGGAATCACAACACTGGAGTGATGTGCTAAACTGGTCTTTGTTGCCCTAGTAGGGGAATTGTATACAACCTCACGTGACTGTATCTCTAACTACACAGCTAACACAGGTTTTTGGGCTGTTCTCTTGGTCTGTGTCTTTAACCTGGACAAACTCTAGTCTGCTTGTCTAGTTTGTTGTCAGGATTACTTGATTGCAAATAATTGGTTTGGAATGTACTAAAGCACCCTGAAATATCAAGCAAGGTCAAGGCTTGCAGTGCTTATTCCTCTTGTCCCCCAATACATGCTCTTTTGCAGTTTCATCAAAACCATGAGGTGGTGTTCAGGTGACCAGTGGAGAAATTCACAAATTATGTAGAAACAGACATTTAAAAGTACTGATTTCTATCACCCTGAAATAAATATTTAAACCAGAATGTGCATGAATCATGTCCTACAGGTGCCTGTTCGTCTCATCTGAGTATGGTATAAAAGATAGATGTATAGCTCGGATATAGCCATCTTAATGGGAGCTGACTTTCACCTGGAAGAGGTAATGTTTCTGATATTCCTCTTTTTAAAATAACATTAACGTGAAAGGACCAGATTTTGCAAGTATCATTCAGAGAGGGGCATTTAATATTCCTGGATCCACCTCTTACCTTCAGGCATCCTTTGAGAGAGTCTTTGCAGAGAGAAGGGTAGGCAAGATGCCAAGGAGGACAGAACATGCTCTTACAATATTCATAAGAGATCAGGCATAAGCTTATTAGCATAATCATTCAAGCATACTTGCTTTGTGCTCTAAATGTTAAATTGCTCAGAAGCGTAACATACTAGAAAATAACAGCTACGAATTTTACAAAAGCATCATTTCTTTTTTGTGTTTTATTCTACTTTTCCTCAGAGAAAAATGGACATTTTCTTACCTGCACTTTCAGTAAAGTATAAGGCAGCAGGTTGCTTTATTACTTATTACTGTAATTTGCATCACTAGCGATGTCAGGGCAGCTCTGGGAATGGTGTTGTGGAAGGGAATTGTGCTCCTTTTAGTATCTGATTACTCTGTATGTGTCTCAAGTACCATAACAAAAGAAATGCTTTCCAGATCCCACAACTTTTGCTCATGCTGAGCTGATCTTTATCCCTTGAATGGTGACATTGAAATCAATATGTCTGCTTGGAAAGTGAAAGGCTCTTTAGCATGAGTCGAAGTGTCACAATTCAGACTGAGGTTGAGGTTTATTATGTTGATTCATCATCTTCATTAAGCATTAGATTAAACCTGCACTTATCTCTGGATAAGGACACTGTCACAGTTGTCTCACGATAAGACAACCTTTGGGATACAATAGTGATTCATACTCACTGTATCTGCCAGCCTCTTGTTTGCTCTTGAGAAGGAATTTGTTGCAACACTGCATATGAGTATGTTTTAACCCCACATCTTGGTAAGGACACTGTTGCTGGTCCACTCAAATGCTGAAACTAAGACTCCAAGTTCTGCCTTCAGCTTCTTTCAGAAGGAAAGGTTTTGGATGTATCTTTTCTGCTTGTATCTGAGCAATGATGTACTAGCACTACCGCCATTACTAAAGGTAGAGGTGTAGGATTTCAGAGGTAGCATTAAAAATTAAAGCAAATGAAAATGCATTTCAGAAAGCGAGGGATATGAAATCTTAGTAGTATCAGACCCTCATACATCTGCCAAAATCAATTGCTGCCACAGAGGTTTTCCTGCTGTGGAGATAATGGACCCTGCTGGGATAGCCAAGTTTTGACATTAATTTGCATTTCATTGCTGTTATACATTGCCGGGCTATTCTGTTTGCCAAGTTTTTGCTTGCTATGAAACCAATGCACTGAGTTCCTGTGCCTTCCTGACATATCTGTCTCCTGTGCAACATAGCAGTAAGGGATGGATAACGTAAAGTCACTGTTATCTTATGGGTAGGTATTTGACGTGAAAAGGATTTAGGATAGGATACATACTATAGTCATGATACAGTAACCAAGATGATCAGTTAACAGAGTTCACATTTTTATTCTGAAAAAAACCAAGCCCAAAACAAAACAAAAAAAATGCAAACAAAAAAAACCCCAAACCAAATAAAAAACTTATGCCATTTTCTTTTTTTTTTGGCCAGGAAAATTCTCCAGTGCATATTGAATGGCTTACAACATGCTTAACATTTCAGGGGCAAATGCAGAAATTAGGCTGTGAAACAGCAGTCTTCATGTAGAACTCCATTTCAGAGTTCGTAATTAAAGCCCAAGGAAGACTTCTGATGACTGCTCATCAAACTTTCATCGATTTGGGCATGCATATTCTTAGATATAGTTAGGGTTTAATTAAGGGACCGAGCACTCAGTGTATGTATTAGCCTAGCTTTGTTTTGATATTAAAAAGTAGATCTCTACATGCAGTGGTAGTACTGTGATGCATGGGATTAACTCCCAGCTATGATAAAGGGCAAGGATCTGTCCCATGATATTTCAAATTGTTCATATCCTATGTCTCCAAGGCAAAGATTCTGTGTGGGACTGCAGGACTGCTCCTTTATTAAAGGTTGTAGCATTGATTTGTTTGTAAAGGATTTGGCATTGAACTGTGATAGCTTCTGAACACTGCAATTTGGTGGGACAGACATACTGGCAGGAAATTGAATAAAGCACGTCAGTGGTTTCATAAACCCACTGAAGCCAGATTTCTGTGCTGGTGATTCATTTTGGCCTGGATGTACAGAAAATATAGTTATCCAATTTATAACTGCATAACTGCATTTATAAACAAACTGATCTTGAGGGCTCTGACAGATGAATTAGAAAGAAATGTTAGCATGAAAGAGTGTAAATTTGTTTAATCTAATGAGAAATTAATGATTTGAGGAACTTATTTCAAGTCATTCTGATATGCTGCCGGAAGAAAATCCTCTTTCTTGCTCTGAATCTCCTGTGTTTGAGAGGATCTCCATCCCAATCCATGTGGTAGGCAGCAAATGATGACCTCACTCTTTGCATCCACTTTCATGACACAAACAGTGTGCCTTTACTGTCCTTACACAGCTCTTCTCTAGGAGTAATCCATATAGGAAGAAGCACTGATCAGCTGCTTCCGTATAGGCATGAATTTGTACATACACAGATGCACAGTCCTGAGATGTTTGCCTCAGTCTTCTCCATCTCATCATGCAGGAAGAAAACAGATCAGGGGGCAAATTTTCCAGATAAGGAAAAGGAGAATTTAGTCAATTTGTCCCCAGAAGAACTGGAACTTGTCCTTGAGTCCCCTCATGACGTGTACCCCATTCTCCTCCCTGTGCCAACTGAAGCAGATGATCTGAGCTATTAGTTCTCTTGCCAACAGTAGGAATGACTGCACATTAGAAATTGAGTCATTCTCCTATAAGCAACCCAAAGGATGCAAAACAATTTGTAGTCAAGATCAGTAATTCAAAATTTATTGTGCTAGCTCAGATCCATGTTTCCTCTAGTCCTACTGGCTTGTCTGAAGCTTTTACTAGCAGTAAATGTTTCTTAGGAAGCAATGGTTGCTGTCGTCCAGAAAAACAGTTAAATGTGGACCAGGGACATAGATAAACTTGTGCTGGTTTTGTTCATATTGCTTCCAGAAGGTCCAGAGTCTTGCTAACATCCACACCTTGCCTGCAACTTGTACCACAACTTCTGCATGCAAAATGTAAACTGTACCCTTCCTCTGAGATTAGCCCCAAACCAGTCTCTTTTCACAGCCTTTCCCTGGGCCTTTTCCAGCCTCACCAAACAATAATAAGGTTATGTGGGAAGATTAAATCAAATGAGACCAGGAGATACACCAGTCACCTAACCTAAACCTCATTTGCATCATTTGAGTAGCACAGGAAGAAGTTTTAATTAAACTTCTAATAGTGTTCCTATTACTTGCAAGCACATTTGTGAATGTACTTCAGTACACCTGTTAGTTCCATGTTACATGCTAAGGGCTATCTAAAAGCATGGATAGCTGTTATGTGTATCACTGTAAACATCTAATAGTTCACTGATAGAAATATGACCACTTTTGACTGTATTTTTTCTAAGTCAATTGAAAAAATTCTCTAAAAAGTAAAAAAGAATCTGTATACAAAATGAGAATAATTAAGAAAGCAGTGTTTTATTTATTGGGAACTAAGGCTCCTTTGATGGTACTGTCTTGGTGTACATGTATGTGCCTCCCTGTCCTCTGTCAATAACTTCTGAATCCATTTGTTCATTAGTCCATTTTTTCCCAAACTGGACATATCTCAAGAGTCAGTAGATATTTTACAAATAGATGAAAAAACATGTAGCTGATGGAAACTCAGTATGGGTGTCCTTGGAGTCTCTTGACTAAGAAGAAAACTGTGAGGGTGAGTTATTTGTTCAGATGATGGCCAATCTGTATAGGGCATAATAAATGTCTCTGCATCCAAAATATGTGTTCATACTCTGAGATCAATCCTAGGACATGAAGTCTTTAAGAAAAAAAACTCCATTAATTCTAGCTCTTCAAGAACATATTGTTTGCAGTTTTCTCCTTCTGGTTGTACTTTCAAGGGGAAAAACCGGGATTGTTTTCCTATGAAATTTGAACTGCTTTAGTTAATTTGGCTAAATTAGCTAAATTAAAATTTTCATGTCAGGTGCACTGTAAAAAATGGCTGCATTTGACTGTTAAAAAAATGGGTTTGTTCCACTTAGAGAAACAAAAGGAGCCTTCTCTGTCTCTTGCTTGGTTTATGCTTATTTGACCATTTAACTTTTTTCTCTCAGCTATCTTCCTAGGGTATTTGTTAGTGAAATAAATGATTTCTAATGAGTATGCTGGAATAGAAACCAGATTTTACAAGAATTTCTAGCATTGCATAAAACATAGCAATGCTGTTTGTAACAGATGTTTAATTAAGTAAAAGCTGATTATTTAATGATAATTTCAACATACTTCAGTCTTAATTTTAGGTTTATTGTTAAAATTCACAAATCTTTGTATCCTGCCTTCTGTTTTTCCTGTTCTGAACAGGTGTCTTTGTAAATGTACAAAAACAGGATCAGAAAAATATCACCTTTCACTTCATCTTTCCTTCCTCAGTGAAAACCTCTAGCTAGCGCCATGCCCTAATATCACTCCTATTCTGAAGTAGCCTATTGCTTGCCTTTTGCAAAGAGAATTGTAAAAACTCTGAGGCTGTTGGTATACGTAGGTAAAGCATAATTTGCATCCTTAGACTCAACCCTGCAAATTCCAGTCTTCTTTCCTTGTGGTTGCAAGTAGTGAAGGAGATACTGTTCTTGTTTTCATATGAAAAAATGCATTAACACCTCTCCACAGAGTACAGAAAGCTGCAGTTCAGGTCTTCAGCTTTCATAGTTTTGCCTTGCTCCAATTCCCTGTGCACTTACTTAAAAAAGGGATTATACTTGTCTTGACATTAATTTCTAAATCTGTACATGTCAGAGACACTGTAGACCTGAACTGTTTCCCCTCATTCTGACATAAAATAAATACGGATTAAATGTTTGATTGGTAATTCTGTGGCAGTACTAGTCAAGGACATTTGCTGTGCTTGAAGAGGCATAAAATTATCCCACGTAACTCTGTCATGAGCACAGAAAACAGTACACCCACGTAGACACTGGCCCGTTATTCATCCCTCTTGTACCTCTGACTGTATCAAGGATGGTAGGATACACAGAGTTTATAAGACACAGGCAGTGAGATTGGTGGGAAAACAATATAGAGTAACATGAAATTCAAAAGGAAGTTTGCAGCTGCCATTACAACTTGTGTTATTACTGTTTACCCTCCTTGGATGTACCTGTTCGTGATACCACTGGGGCATACTACTGGAGCAGCCTATTTTAAAATCTTGTAAGAAAAAAATGTATATGTGGCTTGAAACAATCATAGAATCATAGAATAGTTTGGGTTGGAAGGGACCTTCAGAGGTCATCTAATTTATTCCTTTGTTGTGAAGTATCTATCTGTCACCATAGGTGGGGAAAGCATTCTCCTGTCAGGATTCATAATTTCAAAGAACATATCATGTGCTTGAGTCCCATGTGTGTTCTTCAAGAACACTTTTCAGTAATTACGCAAGCTGCCAGATGTATTTTCATGCATCCCATGAGTTCTTTGGAAGTCCCTAAATATTATTACAATGATGTTAATTCCAGTGATATTATTCCTCAAATTATTTTAGCAACCAGAATCTTTAGGCAGGATGCTGTTCATAAGCAAGAAACATATCTCCGTCTGACCATCTTTGCCAGGTTGTTTTTTTAAAGTGCAGTTGCTGTTAGTATTACTTCAGATTTTAAAATCACCCTTCTATTTTCAAAGGAAAGTAGAAATTTAGCATAGTTTCATTTAAAAAACAGGCCTGAAGGAAGAAATGACAGTGTGTACACACAAATTTAGAAAGTAGTTATATGAACTGAAATGTATTTACTTTAACTGCTGGTACTGATAAAGTGTGTTTAACGTTATTATCTGATGGAACTGTATCAGTAAAAAATTGCATTAATTTTCACAGTACTACCTCATTCCCATTTTAGATTTTTTTTTTTTTTTTGTAAATATCGAGGCTGGGTGGGAAGTTTTCCACTATTTTTCACTAAGTTACTGTGGTGCTATGTCCTGTTCAACTCATAGGTAGCAAAGTGAAAGGCAAAGTCCTTAATTTGTATCCAGGAAAGCAAGAAGAAACAGCTTATCTTCTGTGCTGGCATTAGAAAACATAATTGCTCTTTTTGATATTACACTGTTACAATCCACAGGGTTTTCATTCTGTCTCTTCAGGATAAAAATAGGTTATTTCCATGTCTGACAGCAAACTTCGCTGAGCTGCCAATGCAGGAGTTTGGCTTCTGAAACAAAATTTCAAGTGGCCCAATACAAGGATTCACGTAGACTCTGCTGTCTGTATGAGAATGTTGCCTCCCTGATGACAGCTTATCCTATGATTTTAGCAAACTTCAGGAACTCTGTTTTGGCTTTGGAACTGCTGTTGAGTTGGAGCTTCAGCTTGTGCAACCTGTGGAAGGAGTTGGGAGGGGGAAAAATTCCTCTGGCAGGGTGCAGTGGTAACAAGTTTTACAGAGGCTTTAAAGTGTATAAGACTTTCTAATTAAACAGGGTAGTTAGCTTTCTCTCAAGCCCTCATTACTAAATTAGATTCAAGCAAGGCATGGTTGTTTGTGTGGACAATGTTGTGTGCCCTATCTTGGACTTGCAATTATCAAGGAGGATGTTTTAGTAAGAAATCCGTGATGGGTAAAAGTGTTTGTCTTTTTGTCAGCTTTGCTCACTGCGGGAGCCTTCCCTTCTCTTTGCAGCAGCATTCTTTTTCTCTCTCTGCTCCAAACTTCTTTTCATCAAAATCAATGCCAAATGTTTACTTTGTTTGAATGGCACCATTGGCCCAAAGTAAGGCCAAAGTTAAACAAGAAAAAAATATTTCTTACAACTTCAAAATTGATGGTTATTAAGCAGTTGTTACATTTCATTTACAATTGATGGGCCAGATGTTTATTCCTGTTTAATCAACACTATTCAATGTTATTAATTACTGAAAAGTGGAATTATGTCCTGAAACAGCACTTAGAAATTAATCTGTTTCAAAATATTTTTCGGTTAAAAGTCAGTTAAATTAAGTGCATACATTGATACATATGGAAATAAAGAGAATAATAATTTCTCCCAGAAAATTGTCCATGTAGCAGATATTTTACATGTTACACAGTCTTTATTCCACCTTCACAAATACAGAGTAAGAGGATCAGCAGCCAGCAGTAATGTACATCTGCTGCGAATACCGATGTGCAATGTTCAAAATCCTGAACTGAGATCAGCTTGAAGAACCTGGCATTAAAAATGAAGTTGCCAAACAATCTTGCCCAAAACTGTTACTTCTTTAATTAAAGTGTCATATGAGATATTTACTTAGCTGTAAATGTCTGCTTGAACCATAGACCTGTATGCTGGCACAAGAACTCCCTGTGAGACCCTATTGTACTCAGTGCTGACAGTATCACTTATCTTGTAACGGTTGATAACTCCTGTTCACACAGAAGGATATGGACTTGAAAGATAACAGTCCTGCTCTTCCAAAAACTGAGTCCTACCAAATAAGCATTTTTCCAAAGAGCTGTCACTGCAACTGTTTGAAAAGGGACTCAGTGTTTAATAAAAGTGTAGCACTAGGGAGCTCTGCATTGCTCCAGCATCCAGCTCAGCTCGTAAATGATGTAATCACTTCATTGTCTTTACTTTGAAAAATAAAAGCTGAAATGCAAGTGCAGTGCAATGAGAGTTAAAATTACAGCACTAAATATACATCATAGATTTTCAACACAACCAAGCAGAAAGTTCCTAAAATATTTCAACATCCCTTCAACATGCCTTAATAGGCAGAGTTTCTTTAGTCACTTTTGTGTATCTGCTGGTAACTCAACTATCTCACTAGAGGACAGAAATTTGATGGCTTTCTGATTAATAACTAGAGAAAGAAATCAAAATAAGATGCTCTGTGTGGAAAGGTACAATAAGCAGACCTTTTAAGTGGCTATTCACAAAAGAAAGGAAAAGACTGATCAAATATGCCTCTTAAAATAGGTAAAGATAATAGAGATTATCATCTAGTACTAACCTGTTTCTAATTTACTATGTTTAACAGTCTATTATGTTATTAAGATACCAGTAACAATGAGATTGCTGACAGGAAAATAACACCTATTACAATTAATTATTTATCTGGAAATACTACAACAGCCACATCTTGTAACCGTAGGTGCTGCAGGACTACAGAAATTAAGAGCTCTCAGCTTTCCAGTACAGCAGTATGCAAACAGGACAAATGTGCCACAAGTTTGCACCCTTTCATATGCAACCTGAGCACCTTTAATGTCATTAATTTCAGAGGAATTATCCTAAATAGAGAAAGAAATACATGAAGTCCAAATAAAAGTAGTAACATTTAACTGAAGCACTCAATGTTTGGTTGGATCAACACAAGCATTTAAACAAGGCCATTCATGAAGTACCTTGCTCACATTGTCCCTACTCAAGGATTTCATGCAGGACTGCTTGATCACATTTAGGCTAATATTATATGCAACTACCTGACTAAAAAAAATAAGTCTTGGTTATGCAGGAATACTATTCTGTAAGGTGGAAAACTTGAACTTACTGAAATCAAAGGGAAATGTATTCACCTGATTTCAAAAGGAATAAATTCAGCTACTTTATCTGAAAAATAAATAGGTTCATTCACGTATTACTTAAAAATTATTGAACACTTCACAAGTTACAGTAAAGGTACAATACAAACATTTAGAAGTTAGTCTTTAATGGAAGCCTTTAACTGTCTCCAAATCTTGTTTCAAATTTTTGTGCTTAACATTTATTTAGGAATTTAATATTTTTGTGATGGATATATCTGAAAGATTTCACAGTCATTTTCATCAGCAGTGCCTAGAAGTTCAGAGTGTATTAATCTCAGCTGAACCAAGCTAAGTGTTTGTCTTCCCTTGTACTTCACAGAAAAGAAAAATAAAAAATAGGATCATTAATCTGTTTCAAGAAATGTGAAAAAGTTCTCATCCTCCAAGCTGAATCTTTATTTACATCTCAGCTTTGCTTTGTGTCTTTTGTTTTAATCAACAGTGTTTGATTATGTAGAAAGAAACATTTTCTAATCTTTCAGAGGTATTAGTCAATATTTACTCAGTATATACAGTATTTGTAGCTTAAACAATAGTCTAAATGATGTAAAATGAAAAAGAAAATGTAAAAACAGTTAATTATTTAATGAAATCGAACCGTTAATTTTGTTATGATACCCAGTTAAGCACTAATACCATACTCACAACTCAGGGACTGAAATATGATTAGATAGGGTTAATGTTCAGAGCTTTGACACCACTACAATGTACTTGGGACTTTCACTAGGAGCTCTTTTGAGAAGGTGAACCACTGACAGCACCATCTGGCTTTCTATACCGAGACAAAACACAGAGGATTTATTTCATATTCAACAGAGTGCCTTTAATTAAATGTCCTGGCTGAGTCATCAGCTTGGTTCTGTATTGTTGGTTCAGTATCTGTTACTAAAAGCCCTGGTGGTGGCTGGGACCTAGTGTCAAAAGCTCCAAGTATGTCTTCTTACCATCTCCCATGATTTATGCACCTGAATTACCCTATGGAACTCTGGTGTATTGTTATTTGGCTTTAACCCAATCTTTCTGATTAAATAAAAGCGCCTCTTGCCAAGCATTCTCATTTAGGTGTGAAAATCTTCCCCTGACTTTTGCAGTTTGTCAGCCAGAATGCACTGCCAATCAGTGTAGAGTACAAAGGTGATAGAGGTGTGTAGTTCAGCCTCACCCTATCAGATGCTTATAGAGGGGGAAAAAACCCCATCCTACAACTTCCATTGACATGCATGTAATGGAGCGAGTGCAGCAGAGGGCAATGAAGATGATTAAAAGAGACTGAGCATCTCTCCTGTGAGGAGAGGGTGAGAAGGCTGGAATTGTTCAGCCTGGAGAAGAGAAAGCCTGAGGGGATTTTTCAGTATGTATAAGCACATGAGGGACAGAGTAAAGAGATGGAGTCAGGCTCTTTGTGGTGCCCAGTGAGACTAGAAGCATAAAAATGAAACAGGAAATTCTATCTTTTACTTCAACTTGGGGATATTTGGATTTGTTGTGAAGCTTGCAGAGCTTGTTCTGCATGCTTTTTATCAGATTCAATGAAAAGTCCAATCGGGATATACCCTGCAGTTTTCCAGAGTGATCAAATTTCATCCTTCATTTCTACCAAAGGAACTATGGAAAAGTTTCATTGCATTTAATAAAGCTAATCTTGATTATATTGGAAAAGGAAGCAGGCGTGGTCCATTAGTCTCTGAAGAAATATTGCTTGAAGACAGATTGCAAGTTTGAGCCACTGCATAGCTATTTGTGCTGTTTTGTATATAACCACAAGCTCTAGTACATGGTAATTTGGGTTGCAGGCCATGCACTTGGCCTTACCAGATCATACTTGAACTTCTGGATTATTTTTTTTAAAACAATGCATTTTTATTCTATTTACATATTTAGTCACCTAAGATAGTTCTTAAAAAAATGTGAGCAATGTCTCACAGCATACAAATTTCACTTTACTTCGCCAAGGCAGAAATGACTGGGCAGTTTCACTGGGACTTGATAAAATTAAAGGAAACTGGATTGTCATATCTCCTCCTTCTCTGACAAGTTAGAGAATTGCCAATCAAATGTTAGACTAGAAGCATTGCTATCTGCCTGAAGTCTTCTTGGCATTTCCCCACTGAAATCACCAAAATTCCCAGCTGGAAGGGATCCCATTCTGGAGTGCATCCTGTTAAACACAGAGTCCATCAAACACACCTGTACTGCTGCTTGCTTGGTTATCAGCACAACCTCCAATGAAATAGCTCACTGAATCATCTGAATAACTTCATCTTCTGGACACCAGAGCCTTATTTCAGCAATTCAGTTACATAGCATTTAAAAATGGTATTTAAAGCTAGGCTTATACTTAGATGCTGTGCTAAACCAGGATTGTAGTGCATGTCAGAGAGATGTATTTCAGACCTCTGCTGAATAACGTTCAAAGCACAGAGTATGAGTGTAGATTCTCCCTTGTGGTATTGCAAAAATGTCCTGCAGACATTTTCAGCAGTATTTCTGCTCCATTTTGTGGTCAAGGAGGGAGTGTAGCTTCAATGGAAAGAACTTTGGTACGGTAAAACCCAGTGAGACAAAGGGAGGGTCTTCCCTGCAAACAAGTCCTGAGTACAGCACAAGAGGGAACAATGTGTGTTCTCACTACCTGGAATCTGTATTAGTAGAAAACAATTTCAAATACTTCCAGCAGAGATTTTCTAGTACTCTGTGAGTCTTCTTTTTTTTTTTTTTTTTTGCTGTGGCATGAAATAAATAAAAGGGCTCTGTCGAGTCTTTTCACTGTGATGGCCTTCTCTCATGCAATGATATTATGCTCATTGCCCTGAATGGAAGCTAATGACCTAACCTAAATATTTTGTAGGCGCTTGATTTTTATAGTTCTCATTAGCTGGGTTTGAAAGTAGGTCACAATGGACAAGTGTCACAGTAGACAGTCTGTCTTGCAATTTTTACCAAAGATCAACCCCCTAAAATCTGTGCTATTAAGATAAACTATATTAATGGAAGAAGTGTATTGTCTTAAGGTGTTTTATGCTGCGTCCAATGTAAAAACTAATGTGTGTAGTTCATTTCATGTGTATATTTTTTCCCCATGTATCTTCTACTTTTCCTGGCAGAATTAATGAAACTGAAGCCAGGTTTGTGGTGCTAATGATGCAGTTAATGGTCCAGTTAATGATCAAGTTAATGATTCAGTCATAGGTATGAAGACTTTTGAGCCAACATCTGGTTTCCACTGGCCAAAGTAAGAGGAAAAGAGCAGGATTTGAAATCTGTCCATTAGCTAGAGTGGTGTTCAAAAAGACGGTTTTACTGGACATAGATCAGATCACACAAGAAAGGAATGGTATCAAACCACGCTACACTAGTTAGAAAATTAGTTACTTATTTGATTTTTGACCATTATTTTAATTCAAATCCTAAATAAGCATGCTAATCTAGTGGAATTACTCAATGTAGGTGAATGGCTGGGCAAGAGTTCTGCTTAAAAATTCAAGGAGCAGCTGCTCTTGCTTCATAGGAGCAGCACAATTTTTAGGATTCTAGGATTCCTCATTGATTGCAACTGAACCTGGATTGCTGACTCCATTCACTAAGAAGAGAAGTAAATTGAATGATTTAGGTATGATATGATCCCTGGAGTAGAAATGTATAACCAGAGCTCAATACGCCTAGCTTAATTCTATAGCAAAGAGCTTGGTATTTCGCAGACATAAAATGTCAAGCTAGATGTGCTGTAAACGTTTAAGATAAATTCCACATGGGTATTTTACCAAATCAGTACAGAAAGCAAGTAGCACAATATTCAATGACAGTAAATTAAATTAATGTTGCACCAGATTTTCCATTCTCATATGCTTTGAAGCTCTGTGCTGTCAGTGTAGAACTGCATTATGAATATATTTAAAGAAGGTGGAAATAGTATTTACTGAAAAAAATGCAGATGGAAAAGCAGATAAAGGATAGCAAAAGTGCTAAATATAGGGAAGGGAACTATGGCTGCAAGGTCTGGAAGAAGTTTTAGGACATACAGCCATGGACAAGCAAGCTCTGCTACTTGCATCTTTGCTGTGAGCTGTACTCTTTGATAGGAATAGTCAACTTATTTTTCCACAGCTGAAATATCAGCTTCTTCGGCAATACTCGTCCTACGAAAAGGTTGCTTTTGTAGACCCCTCCAGTCCTTCCATCACAAAAAGACCACCCATTCACTATAAGATCCAGGCTACAGAGCTATGCAAACATGTAACTTTATTTTCCAGTTCCAGCCCTGCTCCTGAGCTCGTTTGCTGCTTTCAGTTATGTCTTCCTGTATTAAAGCATTCAGGTTTTTTGCCTTGTAGCTTTGTGAAACACCTGCTCAAACAGGATCTAATTAATGAATGAGGCTACGAAAGTGGTATTATCTTGCATGTACTGATATCAAATGAATTAACAGAAAAAAACAACAGTTAAAATGTGAAGGATATTTTCTCTGAATAAAATGTTCAGCTGCTGTTTGCAGTCCGAAAATAAAATTTGTTGCTTTTACATTGCATTTTTGCTTGTGTAGTTGCAATGTGTGAGCTATATGATATGCAAAACTGGATCTTCTTCCAAGAAACCAGAGTTGAGCCTCTCACTACCCTGGTGAAGGCAGCTTTCTATGTATAGTGCAGGAGATTCAAAATGCATCCATAATTAGAAATATTTAGATAGTTTGGGAAAATGTTCTTTAGGTGCTTTTTAATTTGGTGGTGCCTGAAAAAGCATGCTCATAAGTCAAGTGCTTCATCAGGATGAATACTTGGCAGGCTTTAGGCAAAAGCTGCAAGTTGCTTGTAAGCAAATAAAAGCTTGAATACTTTGCATCACCAGAAGGCCAAATCAACACTAGAAGAAGAGCAAAAAGCCTCAGGACACAACTTTTACAGATTCTTGTAAGAGCAAGGCTATGTTAAATTTTCTGTATCTTGAGATTTTACGCAGCTGTACAAAAGCTTACAAATGCCCACATACACACACTTGGATTCAGCGAGACAGGGTGTCAAGCAAGGTCAGCCCTAGCTGCTGTTGAATAGACTATGCTGTCTTCTTTCCAGATCCATTAGAAATATTTTCTGAATCTCAGTGCTTATCCAAATAGGCTTCCCTTTTGTCATCTATCTGCTATATAAAGTACTTTCCATATGAAGGCACTTTATCTGGCAACGTAATTTATGGAAGACACAATCTGTTATTTTTCCACATGAAGCTTTTGATCATGGATGGATATTTGAAGTTTTTAAGAGCACAGAGAGGCTAAAGTTTCAGGTCTTTTTACTCACTGCCAGTGAAATAAATACTAAAGTTGGCAACCTATAGTGTAACAGGAAAAATCTTGCTGAAAATTACAGACTACTTCCAGGTTTTTATTTTGAAAAGGCTCACAAATAGGCTGCTATATTGGAGGCATTCCTTTTCCTGTTTAACTCTATCATTTGTGATCCAGATTATCCTTTGATTCTGCAGCTGGATTTGGTAGGAAGATTTGGGGCAACCCTAAGCCTAGCTGTTACATAAGTGAGCAAGTTTTAACTGTAAAGGCTAAACTGAAGAACAGCCCCATGGCACCTGCATGGGTCTGGACTATATCCAGAAAAGCAAAACGGACTCTGTGTTTTCAGCTGACTCAAAACTTGGAGGTTTGTGCTCATTACTGACTTCAGCTGTCATTTTGGGTTTGGTTCTGGGTTCCTTGGGTAATGGAGATAGAAATTCAGCTCAGTGGCCCCAGCAAAATAAAACCCTGCTAAAGACAGGCTTTAGCCAATCTAAATCAGGATTTTACCAAAAGCAAACCTTGGCTTAAGGAAGCAGAGTTAGTTTTGGCATCCTTAAGAAATACATTATAAGTGATCATAAATGGGCTTTGACAGACTTGTTTGAGAATTGCAATAGCCCCAGAGGCTTTCATTCCTAACAATGGAGCCAGTGGGAGCCAGACCACATGCTTTACTCACAGCATGTCTCACCAGCCCTGGCTAACAACATGCTTCTGAGCAGGCCCTGCTCCCACCAGTGCCCTGTCTAGCACATAATTAGGCCACGCATTAGCTGTCTGACTAGAATCTCATGTATGGAATAACTTGTGAAAGGAAAGCAAAATCAGATAAATGAATTTGAAATTATCACAGTAATAGCAAGTGGGACAGTGACAATGCCAAGAGGCCAATAAAAAGATCTGTATTGCATTTAACAGGTTCTGAGTGGCCAACATTTCTGAGTTATGCCATTTTGCTTTTCAGGGTGTATAGATTACCTACCCAGTGCTGTCTCAGAGCTCCACGTAATATTTGTAATAGAAGAATGAAAACCCAGGGCTCCAGCTGGAAGATCTAGCACTGAGATTACCCCCAAGAGGATAGTGTCAGTCCGTAATCTGTGAGACAGAGCCCAAATTTTCATTGTTGTCCTCAGATTACAGAACAGGAAGACATCTTCAATCAGTGCAGTTTAATATAAGCAGGGCTTCTCTAACTCCTCAAGAGTTCATTCATAGTAGCTCATCTTAGTAGAAAGATGCGGTCGAAGACCTACAGGTCCAAAGCCTGCGGTCTGCTCTTTCTGGCTGGTAAGACTGTGTGAAAAGGCTTACTTCTCTTTTGTACTGGGTTGCTCCTGCTTCACATTTTCTGGTTTGAGGGAACATTACATAGACCTCTGATATGCCAGAAGATAAAGACCTGAATATTTGGGTGCCAATAAAACTTGTGATAGGTGGTTGGCCATTAATAGTCACATGTATTTAGTATCTGTGCAAGGTCTTTGCTGAGACTCTGAACTCCACAAGTGGCTATGATAATTCTGCTTATTAATATTTATAAAAAGTGAAAGAGGTCTCCAGAGCTGCTTTTTGCATGACGTGGGCTGGCAGCTATTTTCCCTGAAAGGTCGAAGCTAATGTTGGTAGCAAGTAATGACAGACCTTTCAATTCACAAGGGATATGCATGCATTTTGGCCACCAACCGATTTAGCCATTTCCTGTCCTTTTTTTCTTGCAAATACATTGTGTCTCACCTGGACCCAGCTATCCCCCTGAGACATGTGGATGAACCCCGGCCTCCAGACTGCAAGGCTGGAAGGACAAAAAACCAAGGCTTTTTTATCAAATATTCTAGGAATATGTGAAGGACTTACACCAGTAATGGTTTGTCTCCATGTTCAGATGGTTCGCATTCCCTCATCGGCATTCCTTGCTAATCTACTCTAATTTACAGAAGAAAATAAGAACCATAAAGAAAACACTAACCTTACCTCTGCAGGTCCCTGCAAAGACTCATTTTCCCCTTTATTCTCATCTAAGCATGTGTATGTCCACTAAGAACCTCATTTGTCTAGTTGTTATTGAAAGTAAATCTTTTCATGTATGTTAGTCTGGAAGTCTTCCACAGAATTTTAATGTAAGTGGCTAATAGCTACCTCTTGGTAAAATGTCAGTTCACAGTAATTTACTATATGTAACTTGCCCTGTTGAACTTCTATTATGAATGTGTAATGCCATAGTGAGAAGTGTGTGGATTTTGCCCTAATTGAAAGTGGAAATTTAGACTGTAGCATTCAATGTAACCCTTCATAGTAACAGTGCCATAATTTCTGAGAGAGACAAAACAGTATCTAAGCACTACAGCTGTGATATTTAATTAATCTGTAATAACTGATGGAGACAATCTTGGTTTTACTGACTTACCCATGCTTCATTATATCTGCATCATTCGTTACATTGTTACATCTCCATTCATCATTACATGAGTTGTAAAAATAGTCTAAAATGCAATGAGAGCTTTGGGTAACTTTTCTGTTAATTTAGTGTAGGTGGGGTAACAGAAATATCAGTGTTACAGTAGATGCAATAGTTAAGAGCATAGGTAAAGCAAGATTTACCAGCAGACGTAATAGTTCTTTAAGTGGACCAACTGGTGTATCTGTAAATGTTAGCCAAAATCTCAGACACACAAAGCCCTCTGCAGCAACTGTCACAAGAAGGCTTTCATGCCCCAAAGTTTGTCTGTCTCTGTTAAGGCGTTTTAAATACTCTGTTAGATAGAACCCTTCCAGATCAAAGGTGACATATTTGGACTTCAAATCATAATCAGGATTTCTATTCATTATTAGCAGAGCTGCTATAAAATTAGGACAAGACTGAAGAAAAAAGTATTAGTGTTTCAACACAGGCTCATTTTTGTCAGGGCAGAAATCAAGCCTACATCCAGATGTAGCATGGGCTATTCTGCTGCCAAATGGGAACAAACTGCTTTAAATGTGTGTCATATGCATTTGATTTATAACAATCCACTCACAGGATTTTTCACACTTTATATGATTTATATAAAAAACAGTGACATAATAAGAAAGTATAATATTTTTATTGGTTTTTTGCCCACCCCGTAAAATATTCACTTGCTTCAAATAATCTATAGGAATGTATGGTTACAAAAAAAGGACCAGTGGGAGTTTGCCTGGGGAAGGATCAAGTGGAAAACACAGGGAATTGGCCATGAATAAATATTAAATAACTATTTTTCCTTCCAGTATGTGCTGCAGCTGAAGGAAAATTTTTAACAAAAAATCTCAGTATATGGAATCAGAAAAGTATCAGTCAAGGAGGGAAGAATGTCAGAGATGATGTTGCATTTGTTCAATTAGATGAAGATACTTCCAGTGTGATATAGAAAGAGTTTGGGAATTGGAAAAAGGAACGACCTTACATTCAGCCTGTATCCTGGAGTTTTTCTTGCTTCTCCCTCATTCTTCTTGTGTGCTTCCAAAGTCCATCCAGGTTTGCCTTGTCATTATATTCTTAGTCCACTGAACAAAAATACCATTAGAATATTTTTAAGTGCATTGATGGGCATGTACTGTACATAAGACCTAGGCTGTATGTACAGTCCAGTCACGATGCTGGTCCAGATAAAGTCATAAGGCAGCCATGGAGGTGGCTTTTCCCTTAACTCACAGAGAGAGCTGTGAATTAGGGGAAGCTCTGTGATCTATTTCAGTTTATTTAACATTAGCAATGTTTATATAGCACTACCCGTCCCAGTTCTCATTGTAAATTATACTAATTTTATTCATGTTAGCGACAAAGATTATTTGACAGGTGATGACTGTGAAAACTTTTTTGTCTGAAAAAAAAAAGAGAATTACAGATACTAATTCATTCCAAATATCTGCTTTAATTTTTAGGCTATGCAGAAGATTATAATCTGACATAAATATGTGCAACTCCTTTGTAATCTTTGCTCTACAACAGGGTAGTATTCATCCAAAGCTTCTGGATGTGTTCACACTGCAGTGTCATCGAGATTAGATGATTGCATACTTGCTCATTTTATAAGTGCTGCTGCAAAACCCTCCAAAAATTGCAAGCAGTTTCAAAAAGACCTTTCACAGCTGTGCCTAAAAGGCTAAAATTATACTGTGCTACTATGTGAGATGCTAAACCATAGCTTCACGGTGTAGCAAAATGGCAAGGAAGTGTTCTGCTTTGAGAAACGTTCAGTGATGAGCTTGGCATTCCTGCAGTGTGGTTGCTTTCATCTGTTTCATGGTAGACCACTAAAGTTGCTTAATTTAATCCCGTTATTCAAGCACTCTTAGAATAGCAGGAATGCTGTGCTATAGATTTTACTTCTCTGCTTTATTACACAGGTTTCTGCTTCCTTGTTCTATAGCTTGAAAATGCTTGACTTTAACATGATTAACAGTTGCTGGCATTTAGTAAGTTGGTTTTTTTTAAAATATTGCTGGTTTTATCTTGTAATCCATTACTGAAAGCAGAGCTAGAAAAAAAGAGTGATACTTCAGAAATGTAAGGTTTATATTTAACATTAGCATTACATATCTGATTGTAAAAACAAAAATAAAGCTGCTGGCATCAGATACGTACATGATATGCCAGTCATATCCTGGGCTGAATCAAATGAAACATGGCCAGCAAGCCAAGGGAGATGATTCTGCCCCTCTAATACTGTGTCTAGCTCTGGAGTCCATAGTTCAAGAAAGACATGGACCTGTTACACTGGGTCAGAGGAGGGCCACGAAGATGATGAGAGGGATTTAGTGCCTCTGCCATGAAGAAAGGCTGAAAGCCTTGGGGTTGTTCACGCTGGAGAAGGGAAGGCTCCAAGGTGACCTTACTATGGCCTTTCGATACTTAGAAGGGGCTTTTAAGAAAGATGGAAAAAGGCTTTGTATCAGGGCCTGTAGAGACAGGACAGGGATTTACAGTTTTAAACTGAAAGAGGATAGATTTAGATTAAATATAAGCAAAAATTTTTTGTGATTAGCGAAGTGAGACACTGGAACATGTTGCCCAGAAGCTGTGGCTGCCCTATCATCCCTGGCAGTGTTCAAGGCCAGGCTGGATGAGGCTTTGAGCAATCTGGTCTGGTGGAAGGTGTCCCTGCCCGTGGCAGGGGGGTTGGAACCAGGTGATCCTTAAAGGCCTCTTCCAACTCAAACCATTCTGTGATCTTTGAATTGTGCTGAGAGCCTGACTTAATTCTTCTGTGGACCGTCATTGTTTTGTTACAGTGAGATCATTTTAAGAGTATGTCCTTTGAATAGTGTTTGAAGAGGATGAACTCATTTTCCAGAGACGCAGTGTGATACATTCTCTGTACTGCATTATGGCTCAAGTACAAATGTAATTGCATGTGGCGTTTCTTCTTTTACCGCAAAAGTGCCGAAGTCGATCTTCTTTTAATTTCAATTCCACAACAGCATAAACTGATCTGTATCAGAGCAGATTTGCTGTTGTTACTTGCCATCTCCTCTGAATTAAGTATTTCTACCGGCTTCCTTTTATCACTGCTTGTATCACCAGCGTCTGTCGTAAGTTCAGAGAGTTGCAAAGGCCAAAAATCTCAATCTGTTTCTGCTGGGGTGGCTGGCTGGGCCACAGCAGGAGCACAAGGGAGGGCTGGAAAAACTTGTGGCTGAGTGCACCAAAAACCAATAGGTATGTTACCTATTACAGCAGTAAATACTGATAATTTATATTTAAAGATGACTTGTACAGTATTCTTCGTCTCTCTTTATTTAAACAAAGATGGTTCTTTCTGGAATAACTTCATGTCCAGCTTAAACCAGACACACATTCCTAAGATTGCAAAATAGGGTCATATATATTTTTAAGACAACTATTCCTGGGTGAAACGGAATGGTTTTACCAGTGTAAAACTCCAGAAGTACTTGGAACACCTGTCTTCAAATACTTTTAATACTTTGGGCTAAAACACTTTGTGGTTTGCATCTTCCTTTGAAAAAGGTAAAAATTAAAGCTTTAGAATAAATGACACAATCCCATAAGTATTTCAAACCTGGGCTACCAATAAAACCCCTGGAATACTTTGCTAGTCTCTTCCTGAAATTTTCTTTACTTTTTATTGCTTTTAAATCTCATAAAACCCCTTGGCCAACAGCCAAGAGTGCGATTAGGGATGGCTTCTTAAGTACTGAAAAAGTAGCAATTTAATTGGCTTCTGATACATGTTAGGAATCACTTCCCAGTAATAGCCACTAGAGGATGCAGAAATATCGTACCCAGATATGTATAATACAAATGGGATTAATTTAATTTTAGGGACCTAGAAGTTATGTGCCAGTGCTCAGCTCCCCTCCTGGTAATGGAAACCTCTCAAGTGTCCTTCAACCCAGGTATCCCTTGCAGGTGGAAGGAGTGAGCTCCTCTAGTTCCTTTAATGCTTTTTAGCCTTTTCTGAAAACCTTGTGAATAATTTGATTTGTCTATTACTAAAGTCACAGGTAAATCTCATTCAAAGCACATTTCTTGTATTTTTTGTTCTTTCAAAGTATACATTATCTCAGTCTAACAATCAGCATCTTCAGTTTTCTTTGTAGTGTCTATGATCACATTGGCTGCTCGGTATGTACAGTGAGGCCTTTTCAAAACTTTGTAATTACCTTAAAAGTAAGCACAGGCAAGTCTGTAGCTAGTTTCTTTCTATTTTTGTCCAGTTTATTGGCAAGGATTTGGTTAAAGGAAAGCCTAAGGTAAAATAACCCCTTCTTGTTGACTAGTTTCCAATGGGAAAATGAAGCATTAAACATTGCAGCTTCCACATAATCCAAATGAATGAATAAGTAGATTTATTTGGTCACTTGATCTGTGTAGCTCTGAAATTGCCTATTTGCCCTGGCTAATAGTTTCAGTTTGTTAACATAGCACGCACTCAGGTCTACAAAATGCAGTTCACTGTCTCCACCAGGCAAACTAATGGAAATTAATGGTGATCTGCTTGAGTAAGAGCTAAGTAGTCATCACATAATACAGCATTTGGCTCCCTCATAGTAGAATTATCTCCAAGACTACCAAAAGGGATGAGATAAGATGCAGCAAGTGACCTAGATGCCTGCAATTTTCATGTAGCAGTTTTTAGGTGTCTGACACCTGAAATTAAGAATTTGGAACCTGTATTTCTAAGATTTTCATATGAAAACTTTTGGAGGGTTAGACAAAAGATCAAGGAACTGTGTAAAGCTAACCAATAGGGATCACAGCAGTAGAAGTCCCTAAATACGTCTTCTGCCTTGCCTCATCTTTCTGAGCACTTGACTAGAGGCTGGAGGGAGCCACATTTCTCTACCTGGGACTGACAGTCACCAGCTTTATAGCAGGAAGAACTGAGCAGACCTCACCATTTCCCTCAGATATATGGTTGTGAGGAGACACATGGAGTTAAACCATTTGCAGATCATTGCAGGCTAATGGCTAAACCATGTGCTTGGGAATAAGGAAGGGCTAGCTCTATTCCCTTATCGCTCATGGGGATCACACTCTGCCAGAAGGGACTGTAGCTATAATGCTGGTCTGCACAGAACTTGGGATTATAAAAGTATGATGTACAGCTCACTCCTGGCCCAAAGGCAGGAAATTAGGAACCTGGGGTAAAATGTCCGTCTGGGAATGAGGGGACAATTTTAATACTTTCCCCAAGACTACTTGCATGTTTGGCAATGCAGACAGACCTGCAACCTCCTCTTTGTATCCAAATTCCCCTATTGCTCAGCAGCAAGGTCTGCTGGCTTGCCCATGTCTTTCCCTGGTGCCTCTGCCCTGTTTCCCACTCAGTGTTAATGTGGGCAGAGCAGGTTGGTGCTCTCCTGTACTGAGTAGTAAGGCAGTCCCTAGGAGGGTCTGTAAGCCTCTCCACCAGTTAAAAAATCCTAGATACCTTGGGATGAGAGGTGGGTACACAGCTCTTCACCCTGAGAAAGCTGCACAAAGTAGAAAAGAAACCTTCTAAGGACCTTGCAGCCAAACAAGGAGGTAGCAAGTGAATTTTCAAAGTTTCTGGGAGGAATATAGCAACTGAGAAAGAGATATTTTTGCGTCACACTTGTGTGCTTAGCCACAACCCCCACAAGTCCTGTTTTGCGATATTGAAGCCATTTCTTCCTGCAAAGGTATGTCAGCACTGTTGTGAAAGACTGCAGTGCAGAATTATCAGAGCAGAATAATTAAATGAGAAGTTTCTTTCCAGTTCTTCCTCTAAAAAAAGCCTTTCTTTCTTATAGTTTCTTTAGACCTCAGGAAGGAAATGTTGCTGTACTGCCCTCTTTTGAATCTTCCCCTTATACCTTTCTTTCTGGCTAAATTCTACTCCCCTTCTTGGCCTTGAGCAAATGGCTGTGCAGGGAGAGTTGTCTCATCTTCTGAGTAGCCCAGTGGTAACTGTAATTGAAGTCCTGTTCAGTTTAAGACTACAGCCATAGAAATAAAGGCAGGGCCAAAAGAGATGTCATTACTAAATATGATGCTGTGCTCATCCTCAGATGAGCTTCAGGACTCATCCCCAGGTGTCAGTGATATTACTATAATAGCTGAAGCAGGAGGAATATCTTAGCACATAATGAGCTATGCTACATTTACGAAGAAAGAAAGAACAATATTCTAGTTTAAAAAACAGTGATGTAATACAGAACTATTATAAGCAACAGAGGGTAAAGAATACAGTCATGGAAAAGTACTGGACTTTAGCAGTGATTAATCACTAAATATGGATGTTTTAAAATTTAAATGTGTGAAGCACATTATCTTAATATCAAGCAAGGCCATTACTGGGCTTAGGGAAAAAAGGGTAAATAGCATAGAAGCAGGAATCAGGACAGCACCTAAAACCTGCTTGGCAACTTCAACAAATGAAACAAGTTTTGGGGTAGTTGTAAACTGTATTAAATGCCCATAATAATCATTCTTATATTAGCTCCAGTGATCCCAAGAACTGTCATTACATTATTTATAATTCCTTAGTTTATTGTAATAAATATCATCTCATGATAAACTCATGTATACCTTGAAACATCTTCAATGAAGATTCATCTAAAATACCTATGCATAAAACAGCTTTGAAAGATTGTAATTTATTGTCCTTCCATCTGTAATGATAAAATGCATTGTATTTTAAAAGTGTGTAGCTGAAAACTTATTTCACAAAAAGTGAAAAAGACCCAAAACCCAGAGCACTTGACTGTACTACTTTGTACATCTCAGCTTGCTTATCATGTCAAACCTGAACATGGATTGCTGGAGGTAAGGGCAGAGCCATGAAGATTCTGGTCTGTTCCTCCATCCAGAGGCTGACAGGGTCCATCTCTTGGGATTCCCTTTTATGAGATTCTTTCTGCCTCCCTGTTTCTGCCTTGCCTATTACAAACACTTCATACCTGCATGTACCTTTTCATTTCAATTCAGTCATTGTCCTTGATCCAATACTGGTGCTAACTCAAGTGTGCTGTAGCATTACAGGCCATTCTCATGGTTAAAGCAGAGAAAAGCCACTTCTTAGTCTGGGGCTTTATATGTGTATTGTTAGTGCATTGTTGTTCAATAATTGTTGTCACTGGAAAAGACTTCTGTGCGAGAGGAAGGAAAAAGAGGTGCTGGATTTTATGTAGCATGTCAGCCATTCCTGTGGCCAGACCTGGCTAGGAAAAGACTAGAAATATCAAGACTATATAAGATTTAGCATGGGAAATACTTCTTACTCATTTACTTGTATGTAATATCATACATAATGTATGTCATGACATATGTCATGACAGTTAATAGAGGGGAAAATAATGTATTAAATATTTTACAGATGCCTTTTAATTACGAGCAATGGAACAGGAAACATTTTGAATAGCTCTTTCAGTATATAATAACAAATATTTACAAAATCTCACAAGGATAAGATTTACCTGCAGCTGTAGCTGTAACCCAACAGAGTGCTGCAAACACTCTCATCACGAAGTACAGGAAAAGTAGATGTATCGCAGGTAACCTGAATTGCATATTGATTTGCTTATGCTTTCTAGGTCACAGTATTGTGTGGATCTCTGTGCCATTTGTGGAAAGTGCTGTGAATTTTAAAACTGCAAAGGCCTTCCTTTGCCCGCTTTTTACCAAATCACCATAGGTGGGGCCGAAATAATGTGGCTAGCAAGAACAAGAAGCACCCACCAGACAGGCTTTATACCACATTACAGAAGACTTTACAGTACAGTTGTAACTGTAGAAACACCATATGTGTATTTGTCTATTGTGTTCATTGCACAGCTGACCAAGACCCATTGTTTATACCTTCCTGAATCTTTTTGACAGTTTGGAACCAATGCACATTGCAGTGAATAGTCTGGAGAAGATGCAGATAATTCCAGGCATTTTGCTCTGATGTAGCTGTCTTATTTTGCTTCAATCGAGTTGTCTACCATTGGTGATCAAATGCAAATATGTGGCCGACAGCATAATTACATATTATTTCTGTGTCATTTGCCTGTCCCATTACCTCTGGCAAGGCTCAGACAGTAATAAGACTACTTATTATTAGATGCAAATCCTCTGAACCCTCTTTTCCATTACTTTGTGTTCTATGTAATCTCAGTGACACATGGCTTCAATGCTCCTGTTTGGATCTGGTAGGAGATTACATCCACTTGGGCGACAATGAAGTGCCACACCTTCATTACATTTTAAGATTACATGCATCTGCTTTGACCATTTCAAGATGAGAAAATGTGTTACAGTGCTGTTGCAGAGATAAATGTTGTGCGAGCGATTGCATTGCTCACTACATATCAAGTAGACTAAGCATCCAGGTCTTTTTCCCATTAAATTTCTGGGTTTCAGATATGCAAGGTGTTCACAGAGTTGTTTGGCCAAGTAGGAAACACCTCACTCTTTATTTTTAGGCTGTCTGAAAAATAAAGCTGTGTGACTGCTCACTGTCTTACTGTGGTTGAAGGTGATCTGCAGGCATGTTACTCAGCCCATGCACCACTAAGTGGTCCATGAGACATCAGAAGGCACTGTTGTCTTGACAAAAGCCATGTTCCTTACTCTAATGCAGAAGTTCCATTTTTTATGAAACTAAAGATGATGTGTTAGTGCAGAGAGCTTTGTTTGCTTGTACTCCCAAAACTGTGAAGCAGTATGGTGGTACATGGCAGCCCCTGCATGTTTCTCCTAGAAAGGCCAGATGGGTGTTGATTTAGTTAAAAAATGGAAAACAAAAAACCTGGTGACCCAGTTCTCTCCAAGCCTGTGGAGTAGTGGCCGTGCTCTGCCGCTCTGCACAGCACTTTGTGCAGCTGAAGCAGTCGTTCTTGACAGCCTCAGGGTTACGCTGCCCTGTGTCCATCCACAGCCCATACCAGCTAATCCCACAGGGCTGATCCCAGTTTCTCTGTCTTTTCCTGGCACACTTGCTTATTCACTTAGCTAGTGATTACCCAACCTCTGGCTTTCTCTAGTCCCATAAATAAGCCTTTTGAGCTGCCACTACGCTTATCTGTGAACTGGATCCTTCTGGGGTTTTAGCTCATTTTAAAAATATGAAGATTTTTCATAGGTCTGCAGCTGTATGTGTAATTTAGAAGCAACTGAATCAGGACAACCAAGGTAGCCTCAGCTGGCAAAGACACAGAGTTTAACACAGATCTGCTGCTGGTGGCATAATAATATGGGGCTGTACCCCACATCAGCTGAACTCACCACCAGAGATCCATGGAGGAGACCAAATTATAAGCATACAGGCCTCCAGTGAAGTCAAATATGAGTACAGTCAAGGCTGGTGGTGAACACACACAGTCTACTTAAAGTGTAAGAAAATGCTCATATGCAAAAGCAAGGAATTTATCCTAACAGATAAAATCTTACACTGCTTTTTATTTTTGGTGTTTAATTCCCAGAAAGGTCAGCTACAACGTGGCTCTCCAGGAGAACTCCACAATGAAAAAAACAACCCACAGCTGCTTCTTAGTGATCATCCTTCTACTTGTAAGTATGAGAAAACTGAACTGCTTATGATATGTGACAAATTGTGGTGATGTTCAGAAAAATGATTACCAAGTTATATTTGTGATACTGCACTGCTGAAGGAATGAGTTCCCCTACTGATAAATTTCAAAATAAGGTTAACAATGTTTCTAAATATCTTATAGCATTTTGAACTTGAAATCATAGTTTCTTGGTGAGACAGAACTGCAAGTCTGAAGAAGGTAATGCATGTGATTTTTAATTTCTGTATTTTACAGCCTGCAACATATCAGTCACATGGAAACTTACATGCTTGAAATCTTAATGTTGTTGTGTGGGACTTAGAGTGGCTTAAGTAATTGTGGAATTTCATTGTTTGTAGTTACTCTGCTATTAGGAAAGCAACTGAAATGGAAAATAACAGTATAAAGTTTAGTTCAAATTATTTTCAGCTATTTAATACCAATATTACAGCTGTAATGTAATACAATAATAATGTAACAAGTTGTAATATTTCAATGTATGTGACATGGCTGAGTAACTTGTTCTAAATATATTGTAAACTCATTTTTACCTACCTATTTCTTACGCAAATTGAATGGTTTCTCTGGTGTCTACTTGTGAAACCTCAAGTTATTAGCAATTATTATAGAATAATAATTTCATAGTATTATATAAACAATATTATATAAATAATTATATATAACTGAGGCCCAGAGCCTCAGTTATAGTATGGTCAGAATATGTATGAATGATGCTGCTGGGAACAACCACCTCTTTAAGTTGGTAAAGTACAAGTAACTTGCATGCTGGATGCTACCTCATTGCCCCACTGCTTATCTGTGTTCCTGAAGAAAACTTTGATTCTTATTCTTCTTGTGGTTTGTTGGTTAGCTACTCATGCCCCTCTGCTTCTGCTCTTCTTTTCCAACGCCTGAATGTAGAACATTTGTGTGTGTCTCTCCATCAACTCCCATCCTTTCTGGCTATAAGTCGTAGAAACAGGGCTAGAAGACACACTGAGGAACATTAGAGATTGCTCTCCCCGATTTATTTGTTAGGTTGTGTCCCTTCTCTTGTCTGAGCCTAGCATAACTTGCCTACAATGCTGTTTGCCATTTAAATTTGTATGGATAAAAATAAGGGAAGGAAAGTAGAGAACAGTAACAGAATGATGGACATAAGAAGGTAAAAAGAAAAGAATTGAATGAGGTTGTGGAGATCAGAGAACTGCAAAGAACACCTCACTTTGGTGAGATACTGAATTCATAGTTTAGGAATTGGACGCTCAACCAAAGAACAGCTGGAGAGCAGGATCAAAACCAGAGGAGAGTTCATGCATTTCTGCTAACTTGGTCTCAGAGGAATTTGTCCTGAATTAGTTAATGATTTGAGGAATCATCTCTGTGCTTGGCAGAAATCTTCTGCCTTGAGATATACTGAAATATTCTGGTATTTTTGACCTTGTGTGGCTGTTCCACATACTCCTGCAAGGGATGCACGTAACGATGTACTGGCTGGGAAATCACCCATTGTCAGAGATCTCTCTAATAGGACAGCCTAACAGAGACCAGCTTCATTCTGGGACTTAATACCAGCATAGCCTGTTACCAGCATAGCCTGAGAGGGGCCTTGGCAAAAAAACAGCTATTCTTCCTTTAACAAGCCAGTGATGACTGAAGGAACAGTTCCAGATTATTTTTCTTCCCCAGTCAAGTGTCAGGACTGTAAATATTCTGATAACTAAAATTTTCAACAGCATTTCTGAGTGTCTGAGGTGCTCTGACCTACAGCATAAATTTGTAGGTCAACCCTGAAGTACTAGGCTGATCCTGGCTCTATTGACTGTAGATCTTTTAAACCTCTTACCCATGGTAGCGTATGTTCAGCATTAGTTCTGTGCTCATTCCTCCAGTACTCCAGGACTAGGATTTCTTTAAGAAAATGCAGAGACATCTGCTTCCTTTCCCTTTAGATATATTTGCACCAAAGGGCTCTCCAACTTCTGACCTCAATGGATAACTTACATGTAGATTTCCTTACATTTTCACTGTTCCAATCTCTATACTCCTTCCTTCCCCACTGCAGTGGCCATATGGTGATCTACACCTTCTAGATTAATTTATCTTCCGGTACGGGAGAAGCAAGGGTCATAGAAGTAACCCATGAAGCAGTGCTCTTTCCTTGGTGACATTTACCAGCATGCTGCTGTTAGATCAAATATAAAAAATACTTGGCATCAGCAATTTTTCCAGAAATTTCCCCACCTGTAGCTGGTAGAAATCGTTCATTTTTTTTACATTTTATTTGTGATCTGCAATGAGGAATGGGTGTCTTTCTTTCTCTTCCAAGAAGACTTTCTCCACTCTGTTGATTCTTCTAATCACTCCTTGGTTCCCAGAGCTATGAGCTCCTGGGACTTACATGTCAGTTGCTGTCTGAGGTTGAGGAAGATACAGTAATTAAAGTCATTTGTGACACAGGGGTGATCTCTCATTCCTGTTTTCTACCCACCCACAAAGATCCTCCAGATCTTTCTTCTTTGATGGCTTTGATGATTTACTGCCATCATCTCGTCTGTGTCCTGCACTCCCAGCTGGTGACTGCAAGCTGTTGTAAAGCGACACAACCTACTTGTCCTTGCTTTCTTCTTTGGGCTCCATAGACACCCCCTTCCCCACAGTCTCTTTTAGACTTGTCACCAAGGGGTTTTGGTGCCTTCTCTGGTGTCTCTCTTGCACATGTCATTTTTTACATAGAACAAATAGCATTTTATTGTTCTGTCTCTAGGCCCATAATGACTTGCCTTTGCTGAACAAAAACTAAAGCACCAATTGCTCGAAAACCTAATTTAGAAATAAAACTAACTCCTTGTCTTCCTCTTTGATGGCTTCCCTTGCTTTTAGATGCACAATAATGCATTACCAGATAGTCCTCTACAATTTAAAGTTAATTCCATTAGAAAAATTTATCTTAATTATTTCTTAGTTCACTTTATTCCTGATGCTTTTTAGCTTTTTGTACTTATGAAGAGCCACAGAATGTGCCTGAGATTTGTTTCCTCAAGTATGTGAGCCCCTGTGAGCTGGAGCAGTTAGTTCATCTCCTCAGTGCATATTTCCCTCTGCAAGAAAGATGGGAGTGTCAGCACAGTGTATCCAGAGGCATCAAACTGCAGAGACTGAAGAGGAAACAAGCTTGGATCTCTTTCCTGTGTGTCTGATTAATTTTGAAGGACACTGAGAAAAGAGAGTTCTATTCTCTGCACAACTTTGTCAAGTAAGGATTGGCATGTAGTGCCTACAAATGGTAGCTTGGTCTTCTCCTGTAAATGAGGATTGATGCGAGTAGGTTTTTTGTACAGATTCTAATTTTGTTGCCCTGAGCCAACCACAAAGTGAACAGTAAGGACAAAATGGATGATGCAGTTAAGGACCACCCTATTATCCAGTTAGGTCCATTAGACCAAGATTGCATTTAAAGTAAATTAATTTTGAGTAAAAAAACAATTTGTACAAGTTCATTAAGCCCAAACCTGTCAAATTTTTACCAAGCCTCGGTCACTAAGCTATGCACTGTCTGGTACACTCTGTCAGCTCCTGAAAGGCTTGTGAATAAGTTCCATTCACAAAACATGAAAAATTAATTATGTGAAAGCCTAAATTTAATTTTCAATAACTGCACAAACTGGCAATGTTTGGAACACTGCTGCGGGAGGTTCACGTCTCCAGGAGTCAATGTGTAGAACACTTGCCACCATGATGAGGGTACCACTCAAGATGTACCCATTTGATTCTCACAGCTGGAAGCATGATGCACATGGTTGGCCATGTGATCCTCTGGGCTCTTGCCACCTGCCCAGCTTAGTGCCTCTCACCATGAGTCTCAAAATCCATGTCTGTGGGAGCAGTGTCAGCACAAGCCTTTCCCTGCCTAGACAGCAGCTCTTCCAGCATCTGGTCCTGAGCAGATCCCACTCTTCGTGGGTCAGAAGAACTACTGAAGATCTGTCAAAGCCTCCTCTGGCATGCTTCATCAGAAACTTGCTTGCTGCTTGGTATGGCTAGCAGAGCCCAGGGGCTTCCCTAGCCTTGGATGATGAAATCCCCCAGGTCTCATCACCTGAGGCGATGCCTTTGAAAACTTGTTCTGAAGTCCCTTTGGATTATGGATTGCTTCAAGCAGTAAGGAAGTGGACTTGCAAGTTCTGGAGCTCTTCTCACACAAGGAAAACTCAGAAAGCAATTTGCTGATGTTTTTAAGTTGCTAGAATTAATGTGAGAATTTGAGACTCAAGCTGCCCATGATTTCCCAAAAATGAGAGGAATGTTGCGTTGCATTCACCCAGTTTCAGGGGTGATCAGGACATCTTGTCTCCACTTTTGCTTTTTAAAAAAATGAGTGTTGCTCTGCAGCTGATTGCCCTGAAGAGGCCCCCCACAAGATGATAATCAGAGCTGCAGGCAAAAATCCATGAAGTATTCTGTAGCCTTCCTCTAAGTTCTCCATTTGCATCAGGCTACTCTGGGAGTAAAGGTTCCTCATGTGAGCAAATACCGCAGCAGTGGAAAAGAACCGTAAGATCTGTGAGTTGCTTTTCATTACAAGTGCCTTGTCTTCTTCTGCTGTGGCTCATAATCTCATGTTTGTTTAAACAGCTGCCAGAATCTACAATTTAAGTTGCATGGCATATCACTGTGAGATAATTTCCATCCTGCCTCAACAGCAATTGAGTATGGGACAATTTCAACATTCAGTGGTTATGTTGAGGTATTTCCCCAGAGAAATTGCCTGCTGTTTCCTAGCACATTTGTGATGGATAAGAAATAATTGTTACATTTACTGAGTATCATGCACTAATGACCTTCCTAAGGCATCACAGTCATTTTCTTCTGTCCTAACACTCGCAGCTGTGAAAAGTACTTCAAATGTAACTGAAGGATGAAAGGGGCTCTGCAACCAGTCTAAAGGATGCTGAGCTCTCACTGAAAGATGCGATGTATTGAAGGGCAGGGGTTTAGTGACCCACAAAGTGACTATACATAGCAGTTTTAAAAGAGTTGTAATAAATGAATGTTTGAGCTGTCAAAATCAGTAACAAACAGAGCATCCAGAATTTAAAATATGTTTTGACTGATCTCAACAATAAATGTTGCAGAATTACTGAATTCAGTGGAAGGAGTGAAAAAAAGTCAAAGAAAGCTACAGATACCTTTTTTCTTAAGTGTCTTGTCTATATATGTATAGTCAACAGTTTATATACTTAAACTCCTTAAGGAAGAAGAAAAATATTTGGGGGTGCTTGTTCATCGTTCATATTTTGTGAGGAAAAAAAAAAAAGGCATTTTATACTTGCTTTGTCTGGATTATCCTTTGCAGAAATGGGCAGAGTCTTGCACAGGTTAAAATCAGGTGTGTTTTACAGGAAGTGGGGTGCTATTTGTTCATTTCAATATGGTGCAATAATGAAGCCAAATTGCTTTCTCTAGATTCCTTTCTTAATTCTAGGTATAAAGTGAACTTCAGCATTCCCAGCAGCCTGATTTTTTTCTCTTTGTAATGATAATTCATTTTCTTATAACAGTCATTTGTCACGTGGTGGCTTGGTGGTCGTATGCATGACGTCATTTACTTGGACTTTTAGGAGTGACATCATATGTACGGCTGCTAAACTGCTGCATGGGACATCACTTAAACAGTTCTCTTCTGAAGAAATCATACCAATCATTTTCAGGCTATGAACACATCCTGATTATTAAGTTGTGAATTATTTATTTCTTTTTAATAAAGAATATTTATAAATGAATGAGGCATTTCTTTTTTGTATCAACATCATTTATATTTCCATCTGAAGTTACTGATGGATGGGAAAGCTTTTTAACATGCAGCAATGAACTCTGAACATTCAAATTCTGTTCAATAGCATAGGTAGATGAAAATTATTTAATCTTGGATTTTTTTATGGTGACAAAGTGTTTTAAAACTTAATTTCTAAAATACCTAGATATAATTATTAAAACATAGCAGCAGAGCAATTCCTTATCATTACATCCATAAGATTACACACATATGGACACAGAGACTTGTGGGACATTGTCAGCCTCTCCTATTAGCATGATACACACTAAGCGTTCCCTCCCATGTTGCCATTCCCAAGCTCCTGCTACTTCTGATAAAAAAAATAATGACACAAAGATTTCTTTCTGCCCTGTTTGCCCTTTCCTGACCCCTCCAATGAGCATAAAAAGACCAAAACAAGTAATATCTGACATCACAAATTGTACCAAGATTTTTGTCAGAGTGAGCTCCAGGAATACAAAGCTGGATCATTAGCCCACTGAATAGACTTCAGGGAGGTCAGGGTTTTAGACTCTGAGCCCTGAAGTGATGGAGGACATGTGCATGTGATTCTCCTATGCATGACAGAAAACACCAGCATTGCAAACAGATGTCTGATGGGTCAATCTCTTGCAAGCCAACAGATTAATTTTTCATTAATCTGCTGAAACAGTCATCTGATTTTAAAGTAGAAGAAAATATTGTTCAAACTACCATGGCCAGATTTTCAAATCTAGGCAAATACAAATGTGTAACAGCAATCAAAGAGAAGAGTGCACGAAAAGGGCGTATCACAGATGAGCAATAGCAGTAATACACTTACATATAAGCCCTTATTTTGATTTCACACACAAGCTATGCAAGTACATCAGAAATGCAAAGAACTTTGCAAGTCTGAGTCTTTGTGTTTGATGAAAGGAAAAAAAACAAAACAAAACAAGAAAATGTAAGAGACATCACTAATCTAGTATTATCCCAGTGTTTATCCAAAGTTGCTTTAGAATTACTGTATGCCATTAAACGATTTCCACTGATGAAGTAACTTCCATTGAGAATTAGCAACACAGTCTTATTTATATTTTTAATCTCTCTGAGTGAATTCCTGGCCCAAATGTGGGCAATAGACATTTTGCTGGCAATTTTGACTAGGCATAAAAATACGTAATAAAATATATGCTTGCTGAAAGGCAGCAGAATGGGCAGTCGTCCTGGCTACATGGTTGAGCACTTTAAATAATTTTGTGCACAACCCTCTTTGTGCACAACTATCCTATTCACCATCACATGTACTCTCTGTCTCCAAGTATTAAATTATTCTCATTAACCTGTATCCAACGAGAGCCTTCTTCAGGAGTTGGATTAGCCCTTTACATACAGCAAGTTATTACAGAATCATAGAATTACAGAATACTTCAGGTTGGAAGGGACCTTCAAATATCATCTAGTACACCCCCCATGCAATGGGCAGGGACATCTTCAGAAAATCATATGATCATAGATTAGTTACGGTTGGAAAGGACCTTGAGATCATCTAGTTCCAAGCCTCCGGCCATGGGCAGGGACACCTCACATTAAACCATGTCACCCAAGGCTTTGTCCAGCCTGGCCTTGACACTGCCAGGGATGGAGCATTCATCACTTCTTTGGGCAACCCATTGCAGTGCCTCACCACCCTCACCGTAAAGAACTTCTTCCTTATGTCTAACCTGAACTTCCACTGTTTAAGTTTGAACCCGTTACCTTTGTATTATCACTACAGTCCCTAATGAAGAGTCCCTCCCCAGCATCCTTATAGCCACATTCAGATACTGGAAGGCTGCTATGAGGTCTCCACACAGCCTTCTCTTCTCCAGGCTGAACAGCCCCAACTTTCTCAGCCTGTCTTCATACGGGAGGTGCTCTAGTCCCCTGATCATCCTCGTGGCCCTCCTCTGGCCTTGTTTCAACAATTCCATGTCCTTTTTATGTGGAGGACACCAGAACTGCACACAATACTCCAAGTGAGATCTCACGAGAGCAGAGTAGACCCTTTTGGGAACAATGTGTAATGACTTCAAAGGAGAAAAATGTCATTTGAGCTCAAACAAAATATATATTCATACATATAATGAATGAAATTATAATAAAATTCCTACCTAAAGTTTGTATCTTATCATTTTGTTAGAAAAAGGAAAACTTTCTCAAAATTGTCCAGAGGGGAGGTAGAACCGACAAAATATTTTACAATCAACAGAAGGTATAACATGAATGTGAAGTACCTAATGAATAATCTATTGAACTTTTGACAAAAGATGCAGTCTGCCAAACCAGATATTAAGTTCTAGAAACTAAAGTAGAGATTCTTGGAGAAGCTCATGTAAGGGCTGCATATGTTGTTCTTTCTAGTTTCCTTTGAACTTTATAGAATACTGCAATTCCTTTACAGATATGGATGCCTGCTGCCCGTCCTGTAGCTGGTCCTGCTGTGAGATACCTAGGTCCTTACAAAGGAAGTGAAAAGGCATCCTCTTTTTGAAATGTAGCAATTGTATTTACAGCTCTGTGTTTTTGTGTTTTCTCACAAAACCAACACACACGTAGCCCAGCATCCTTAATAGTAAAAAAAATATATAAATGCATATATATAAAAAATAAATCATTAGGCTGTGGATTTTGAGCAAACCCAAATGTCAGAATCCACCTATAGTGCACACAGTGTCCCTTCTGGGCACCTCCTTCTATAACGTTGTCCCAGCTCATTTTTTCTGTATAATTCTTCACTTAATACTTCTGTAACAGGCATCTTACTTTTCTTTGAAACTAAATAGTACTGGTTTTGATATTTTTCAGTGTTGTTCCTCTCTCTGGCTCTTACCGTAACAAATAATTTGTCTCTTACCATTATCAGTTAAGAATCACAAAGCAGAAAGAAGAGTTACTAGCAATCATCTTGGGCCTACAAGCCCTGCTGCAAATACACACAGAAAATGCTCTTTGTGGTGACAAGCAATGAATAGAAGTTTTCACATCACTGCGGAAATTGCCTTTCTCCAAGGGGAAAGATACAGTGTTCATGCCTCACTGAACATGGATTCAATGTATTTCTATTACAAGGAACAAGAACTTCATTATTCTTTCTGCTACAAATTGATGAGACAAAAACCCTGAGATTTTGAAATGATACTTTCTAAAATGAACCCCTAGGTCATGACAAAATAGGAATCTCTGTCACTATTTCCGCCAATCTGTGTCAGCAGAGTATTAAATATAATAGTCTTGTTATTTTTTGTGTTGACATTTATTATTTCCCACCTGACAAAACAGACTCCTTTCCTCTTAAGATTGGTGGTCCTCCTGCAGTTTACATCAATATAACATTAAGGCAAAAGATAAATATTTCTGGTTTTCTGTATAAGAAATATCCTGCATTTTATAGCACAGATAGATGATTCCCTTCAATAAATTCCTTCATATAAGAGCTTTGAAACTGTATATATGAAATACGTTTTACCCTGGAAAGCTACATCAAGTCAGCATTTGAGTTTCTTTTAACAGAACCCCATTTTTTTCCTACTGTCCTGTAATGGGTCTGATTCTACATAGAGTTGTTCAAAGCTTACAGTATAACCCTAATTGAAAGTCATTGATATGATACATCTTTTTAACGAGACACTACATGAAAGTGTAATGTTTAGTTTGCTCTCTACAGACTCATTTCCTGTCCTCTAAACTAGTATATTGCATGCACCAAAAGAGGTAGGTAAAAGAAGACATTCACAGTTTTATAATTTTTTTCTAATTCATCTGCCTATATTAATGGACAAACATTTAGTAATTTATTTATAATGGAAATACTTCATGCCCAGAAAGGGGTCCTTAAAAATAATTTCAGCACCATGATAAGGCAGCACAGAAAAGGAGCCGTTCTGGGATTCAGGTTGCTGGTCCAGGGCCTATGTGCTATGTGACTTTTTACAAGCTCCTCATATCTCTGACCCTCTGTATCTGTGCTGCTCAGATCACAATCTCTGTCTGACAAGATCTATTTCTTGCTCTGTGTGCATGTGTATGAATTGAATGCCCAATAGAATATAGCATTGAGGTGTCTTTGCATATCTATTCTACTTTAATACAATCATTAATTATAATTCGGCAGGAGTTAATGGTCTGAGATATTTTTACAGCTCTCCCCTTGTATGAAATGTCTTGGTAATAAAAAAACCACTTTTTGTTAAAAGCAAATTATAATTTACCATGACAGGAATATTCTTTTTTTTTTTGAGAGTCTTTAAGGTAATAAAGTCAGTAATACTCGTTCCAGTGAAAAACCATGAATTACATTTTTTAATATATGAGACTTACTTATAGATGTTGATATTTTGATATATAGTTCACTTTCAATGGCTTTTATTTAACCTTTGTTAAAGAGAGAAAGTAAAGAATGTTTCAGCCATTTTTGTGCAGTCAGATAGTTTACTTTTCCTAAATTACTTTTTTCGTCTGACCTTTGGTTTCAGGAATCTGAGGTTATAAATATTGTCCATGTTGCAGTTTCTTCAAGCATGTTGGTGATCATGAAAGAAAACTTCTTTTCTCCTGATTTGGGGAATAGGCCAGTTTTATTCTGCCCAAGTCTACAAAACTCCAGCTAACAAAAAGCTGATTGTACATAAACTAGAGATCACCTTCCCACATCAGAAAATGAGACAAGTGTTTACACGTCAACTGCCTGTTCCATGTGATTCAGGAATGAACACCCATCTTGTTTCCTGTCATTTCTAGGATAGCTGTTTGCAGTTTTTGAATACTATTGCATTTTCACCTGTAGCTGCTCAACCAAATTTCTGACAGAGAGCTACCTCTGTTCAGGACTGTCTAGCAAACTACAGCAAACCAGTGATAAAGCCTTTCCTGATGCAAGAGGCTTGAACTGACTATGGAAGGAATCTCTTGGAGTTTTTCTGCTTCTTGTCTGCATTCAGCTTTCCCCAGAAGTGAGGAACCTGGTGAAGAGAGATAAACAAGGGTTATCAGTGGCAAGTAAGGACACCAGGTGCCTGGGAACAGAGGAAACTACAGGATAATAATGGAAGGAGTGCAGAGGCAGTGTCTGGGGGCTTTTAGAGGAAAAGAGGGTCAATACTCCACTGACATGTCTGGGATGCTTTCCCCAGCCTACGCACAGCATGGGTCCACTCTGTTGTCACACATACATCTAGTTTCAAATTCATGTAATAGAGAGCTCATGCTCGGTGTCTGCACCAAATTTTTATTTTGTCAGTTGTCCTAGATCTACTGATGTCAATGGAACGACGCCAGTTTGTGTAACCTGTGCCCTATCATTCTTTTGAACATCTCATGGTTCAAGTCTTCATCCTGAACAGTGCTGAGTGCCTCCCTTCCCACGGATGCCATTAGTGATCAAATGCTTAGAAGAGCCAGCCCTTAAATCTGCCCTGTTACCCTTCCACCTCTATCATCTCATACAAGGATCAGGAACAAGATGGGTACACTCAATAAGCACAGTATTTAATACTCTTCTACAACAGCTCTCATAGAATTTTCATCCTACCATCTCCAAAAATGAAGAGTATTTTAAAACATTTTAGGGAGCTTTTAAACATTCATTCTTACAGCAGTGTTAGTCAGAAAATATTGAACTTTTGCCCTATGCTGAATTCCATTTAAGTCTTGTCAGGAATTTTTTGACTGGCCAGTTTCTGTGATAAAATCGAGGCTGACAAAATGCAAACTTTTTTTTTTCTTTCCTAAATATGAAAGTTTCACAAGCAATCAAGCAAGAAAAGTTCTTTCAGGTTCAGGTTCAGATTTTTCTGGTTCAAATGTCAAAGGGTAGCATTATAGTAATTGCTGGTTTAATGATTAGTTCCCTATCCAGCAAATAGGAGAGGCATGCTCAAAACACAAATAGGATCCAGTCAACAATATTTGTTCAAGAAGCTCCCTCTCTCGCTTCTCTCCCTCAGTTTTGGAAATGTATTTTATAAATGTAAGAGTTAGATATTCAGTAGGTCACAGAAGCTCACTCTGCCTCTGATAAAAGTGATGGTATGTAAGACTACATCCCTGCCTCCTTTCAAGTTTTAATGGCAAACAGAGAAACTGCAGTGCAAGAGACTGTTGGTGATACCATCCAATACCTGACAATGACTGAGTCCCATCAAGCTGCTAAAGAGTAACAGAGAGAGAATTTGATCTGGGGTCTCCCACATCTCAGAGGAATAACAAAAGCACCACTACCATGAGATGAATTCTTTCAATAGTCCCTGGGGTGGGAAAACTGTCCAGATCCATGGGGTATTATATGCTACAAGGTCAATAAAAATATATTTCAATATACTTACTAGCACTAATATATGCTTACTAATGCTTACTACGCAAACCTAACTGGACTGATTTTTTTGTCGTAACAACAGATATGTTGTAGGTAAACTTAAATGCTGATATTGAATGAAAATAGAAACTTGTGCACAACAAGAGATTAAACTCCCAGCTTCCTCAGAGTGAAAGATTGTAGCAGTCATTTATAAGTTGTTTATAAGCCTTAAAATGTTTCCTATTTCACAGTTCTTGTTGACAAACTAGTCTGTAAGACATGATCAGTGAGGTGACAAAAAACTAATCTTCTTCCATTGGGTACCCTCTCTCAAGCCAGAGTAGCTGAGAGAAGAGCTTTCTAATGAGGATTAGGAAGCATTTTCCAGTTATTTTACTCTTTCTTTCCACAAAGCCACTTACTTACGATACTCCCTGCCCCCTGATTTTCTCTTATTAATCCTTTTAATAACTGAGTTGTTCTTTGAACTGAATCAATTAGCATATAATGCATAAATTTTTCATTCAAGGGAACGTTTAAAATTAGTGGTGCGGTGACCTCTGGAAAGAAGCCTTCTTTTACTGCTTCTTTGCTTCAGAGCTCTAGCAGAGCACATGTTGCTTTACTGATGCTTCTGTATCAAGATGAGCTGTTTGTTCTGCACCTTCTTGGACAGATGTAATAGCTTGGGTTCAAAGGATATTTCCTTTGTCTTTTAATTTTAATGAACACAATTAAAAAAGAGATATAATGCCTTCTTTAGTGTCACCTTATATTTTATTGTAGTAGTATGTGATTTTCTATGGCCATTTGAGGCAACAGGGAACAGAGAAGCTGGAAATAAATAATACTCAACCACTTTTTAACTGTTTTCCCTAGTTATTCTGGTTCCTGCTTTAGCTTTCTGAGTTTCATAATGTTTTAATTTGAAAGGGAAGTTTTTTTAGCTCAAATATAGGAATGAATTAAACAGATAAAAATATTTCATAGATAGAATCATAGAATCATAGAATTTAGTCACTTTTAAAACTTATTACTATTGATTCAGGAGATCCTAGATAGTTTGCATTTGTGGATTATTTTTGCCCTTAAAAAAACAAACAAACCAAGCAAACCAACAAAACAAACCCTGTGTTTACATTTTTACCCATGAAGTATCACTTAGCCTTCAAGGACTGGTGGAGCAAGGATTTAAGGTAACTACTGATACATTTTATATAGATAATCCTGTCCTGGCTTCAGCAGTAGCAGTCATTTTTCCCCTTCTTAGTAGCTGGTGCAGTTCTGTGTTTTTGATGTTTGGTCTGGGAACAGTGGTGATAGCACCGATGTTTTTAGCTACACTTAGAATGTTTAGACTAACCAAGGACTTTCTGAGCCTCATGCTCTGCCAGGGAGGAGGGGAAGCCAGGAGGAAGCAGAGACAGGACACCTG
>WYDI02031215.1:15190-25392 GCA_009867235.2 Psittacus erithacus | reverse complement strand
AGGCTGGCATCAGCCCACCTCACAAGCGTGTCAAGGTCCCTCTGGATGGCATTCCTTCCCTCCAGCATATCAACCGAACAATCCCTTACAGTAGAAGTCTCCGACTGGATCTATCCCACATTAACAGTCCACTTGAGCACCTCTGGGCAAACTGCAGCAAGCAGGCAAGCGACCCAACACAGGTTTGTTCTCAGGCACTAAGGCACTTTAAAAGACATCTAAAAATACATTAAAAGCTTTTTTCATGTGACTTTTCTATGCAAGGGACTGCTCTAAAGTCTGCCAACAGAAAATGGAATGAGACTGCTGCAAGACCTCCTTCCTGCAACAACAGCCTCCACATCATCAACTTGTTGGAGTCCAGCAGACCAGCCTATGATAAAAACCTGGAACATTACGCAGCCTGCTCGGCAGCATCAGCTACTGCTGTAGCACCGTTTTTCCCAAAGGGCTGTGCTTCCATTCAGGATCACTACCCAGATCAGGAGCTGCACTGCTCTGCCTTGTTTCTGCTCCAGAAAGATCTTTAACTAGTTACACCCAGAGGAGTTCAATAGTATGCTCCTCCCAACCAAGTGTAAAGAAGAAAAATAACTTCCCGGCTCTGCTGACACAGGTAATTCCTCTCCATTGAGGAGAAGTGAGATAAATAGGACAACTGTTTGCCTTTGAACGTGCTTTGTAAGTCAGCTCAGCTGGCTGCTACCACAAAGCCCAAGCAGGACAACACTGGCCACTTCAATAACTCCAGCTGATCCTCAAGCCTGTCTCCTTAGAGTAGATTCACATCACCAAGATTCCCATCAAGACTCTTCCTCCACTGCCAGTGGGAAGCAGACAGCTTTTCTCATCTTTTGAGATGTAGACCCATGTGCTTACTGTACCTGCCTGGGTCTGCCTCAAACCAGAGCAGACACCAACATGCTAGGGAACGAAAGGTGTCTGCTCCTTGATCAGTTCAAGCTACAGAGCTGAGCCGAGCCATATGCTTCTACTGATACTGAAGGTGGCTCTTCCTCGCTCCCAACCAGACACCTTGCCATGTGCCCCTTGGCTCCTTGCTTCAGCTGACCTTTTCCAGTTGGCACAGCCCACAAGTGCTGGCTCCAAACAGGGCTTAGAGTCAGCTGCGCAGAATTCACCAAGAATCATCATCTTAAGTCACTGTTTAAAGAACCATCCTACCCCTAAACACTTGCATCAGCAGTTGGCTTAACCAGCCTGAATTCCCATATATGACCAGAAAACAGGACTTCAGCATGTGAAGCACTCTTTCCCGGGCTCCCAGCTGGAGTGACCAAGCCACAAACTACACCCATCCAAAAGACACAGGGAAGAGCTCTGCACCCAACCTTGTGCTCTGTGATCTCCTCATGTTGGCAGTGGACTGCTTTTCCAGCAGGATCTGAGCTGAACAGGTACGCATAGCCAGGGCACCAAGGGCAGAACTGCCCCTATTTGCAGTGCCTTGATTTCATCTTAACTTCAGGAAAAATCAAATCCCAAATCTGCCTCCTCTGTTTTCTGCTTTTCATTATGGAATAGGGGAGAAGCTGCCTCAAACCATCTCCTGAAGCATCATACCAAGGCAAAGGCTTTTAACCAGCGTGTGAACAGACTGTCAGAAATCCATAGAAGGTGCAAAAAGGCTTACCTGAAGTCAGCAGGATTAAGCTCGCTATACAAAGTTATGCACCACCAGGGAAGCTTTAGGAGCCTGCAATTCAGGGAAGAGAAAAAGGCTGGAGGCAGCTGAGCCGGGTCACATCAGAGCAAAGCACACAGCACCAGGCTGCAGCGTGGAGGTCTGCAGGAAACAGCTTCTTCCTGTGACGGCAGGACATCACCACGGCCCCTCTCCCTGGGGACATCCACTGCCAGGCCAGGCTGAGCTCACACAGCACAGTCAGTCTGCACATCAGAAGTCACTGAGGGGCTGTGAGCAATACATGGCCTTACCTGTCCCTCAGGTCCTGGCTCCAGCCAGCGCTGCTGGGCAGGGGGAAGGCAGGAGGCAAGGGCGAGCAGCACTTCCATCGCTTCCACTTGACCCAACGACTAGGATGCTTCAGGAGCACAGCAGGCTTCGGTGTAGCAGCACAGAACCAGCACCATGGGGAGAAGGAAGAGGAGGGTGGGGATTCCAGTTTCCAGGAAAACAGGGTGTGCAGTTTTGATCCCAGCACTACGACACCAGTGCTGGAACACTGGTTTGAGGGGAGGGTGGTGACTGAACCACATCACAGGTCTGGAGAACTGCTTCTGGACTCCAGGAACTCATCCACTTCTGACTGAGGCTTCTAAGCAAACCTTCTCACACCTAAATTAGCTGTGGTAATCACGGAGTACTTCTTTCTGCCGCACTCAGCAGACAGAATCATACACAACTTTTATCTCAGCCTATCACCATTATGACACTGGGGAACACCACTGCCTTTACAAGGCTTTAAGTCCACAATATACAATGCCACATCATTCCCTGCAGCAAACGAAGTCCTTTTTTGTGTAAGCTCCAAACACAAAGTTTCCAAGAGTCTATAAAGCCCTCCTATTTTACTTGCCTTACAGCTTACTACCACAAGCCCATGGGGTTTTGCCGTTACAACAGGTTGCTTTAGCTTCCTTTGCACTGAAGCAGACTTGTGTTTACTCCCTGAAGACCAAATTTCTCACCTCCCTTATCTGATACTCCAGTAAAATTTTATTCCAAGATGTGATCAAGCCTTTGCTGAAAGCCACCAGCACGACGCCGCCGGCACAGGGTAAAACATACAGCACCAGCTTCACAAATACCGGGGGGAGGCACAAAGCACAAATGCAGAGGACACAAAGTTTCACATTTTGGCCAAATACCTCACTCTGGGGGAGCCAAATCTACACCCTTTGAACACACACAGAGCCATGGCACAGCCCTTTATGTTAAGTTCTGTGAGACCATTAGTCCAAATCACAGCTGCATTACTGCCATCAACAAAATCATTAGTGCTCAGCCTGAAAAGCACCTGATCTGACCTGGACACTAATTGAATTAAGGTTTATTACCCTGTTCTTGATGCTTCATTCCACAGAGGATGGACAGATCTGCGTTGTGACCACATTCCAACACTTGCAGGACCACTTACGCACCCCATAGAACAGCTATTCCACTGTTGTATTTAAAGCAGAAGCTTTCAAAGAACTCAAAGCAAGAATTAATTAAATCAATGATACAAGTTGTGCCTGTTGTTGCCACTGCTACCGAAATCACACTTTCCAACATGTCTTAAAGCATGTGCTACTGTACAGTGTGCAAGAAAAAGGGAAGACCCTGGGGAATTTTGGGAGTAGACAGGCAAAAGGGTTTTGAACTTCAGGCAAAATATTAAGAGGAAGATTCTCTCTTTGAACCAGTGCAGTCGCAGCCCTGTCTCCAGCCAGTCTTCACACTGTGTCTGTAGAAGTCTAATTTTTAAGAGAGAGGCACAGCTACACTTATTTGGTGCACCTTCCTGACAGGATCATGCAAGGTTTAATTCGGAGAAGGCTTTAGAATAACCACCCTTTATTCTCTAATGCAGGCCCCAGGCACTATCATAAAAATTCCACTAGAAATATTTCCTTTGGGGTGGGAAAACACCATGCATGGTGCGTCATGCAGGAATCGGCTCCTACAGCACACAGAGCTCACGCTCCACAGGTGTCAAGACCTAGCTAGAAAGTCTGAGGAACACTAACAAGGAATCATCACAACCCTAGCGTCAAAATCACCGTGGCAGATTTTCCACAACTCTGTTTGTAGATGACTGCAAGGCCATTTCATCAGAAGAATTCCTTCCTTTGGGAAAAGAAAGTTCCCGTCCTCAGAGAAAGCTGATCTGGAAAGTCTTTTCCTTAGAGGAAAAAGCAAGCCCCAAAGCATTCAGTACCAGCACATGCTCATCTTGTTCCGCCTCCTGGCTCTAAATGCCTCTTGCTACCCACCTAGAAGCCCACACCTGTGTAAGGTCTTTCCATAGGAAACCCGGGAGCCACAAAGATAACAAAAGATCTCACCTTTTACATTACTTCAGCAGTAAGTAGAGAAGGCCGGATGAAACTTTTCCTTGCTGCAGAAGACACTCTCAGCTAGAAACCAGCACTGAAGGGCTGCAAATGAGTTGACAGGAGAGGCACAGAAGCCATACTGGAAAAACTCAGCAACTATTTCTGATTAAATATTAAATATTCTGATTAAAGTAGCATTTGAACAGCATCCTGGACTGCTGACTAACTGAGCACTAGAGACAGGGATTATTTTTATCAACCACTCCAGGTCCCCTTGCCCTGTAATCAAAAAGTCCCAAAGAAGCCACACACACATAATGAAATCCTTTTGGGGCCTCATAGGAGCTCTGGGAAGAGATGCATTTCCCAAAGAGCTTAGAGAAGTCCACTCGGGCTCTGACCTTGCACGTGAAATAAAGAAGCCTATGTGACAAGCAGCGAGCAGCACCATCAGCAAGGGAGCAACAGCACAGACAGCCCCCACATCGCGATCTGAAGTTGTGACAGTGGCACGAGGCTTTCAGGTTACCTGTCGTAACTCAATAACCAAGTGAAAAAGCGCTGCTTCAAACCCTCTCCTGGCTCCTTCTTACTCAGGCTCATCCAGAAATCAATCAGACTTTGGGACCGATATAAAAATGATTGGTATCTCCTACTGGAAACTCTCATCAGAATTACTGAATGCTAATCCCCACCCTTAAGGAACACACTCCACAGAAGATTAAGCTTTCTGAAGTCTAAATGTACAATCTAGATCAAAAAAAGACAAGACCCAGTGTGAATTCATGGCCTATATGCATGCAGCACTCTCGACCTGTAACTATGCTAAAGTAAACTGAAACCTCTCCATAATCACTTTTTCACCCCCTAAGGAGGGAGAGGAGGAATGCCGCTCGTCAGGTCCTTACCAAGGAGCATTTGCATTGCAGGAAGATGCTTCTAAGCCAGTTTGTTAGAAAGCTTAGAGGAGCCAGAATCCAAAACATTTCTGAAGCTGCCCATGTAACCCTCTATGAATCGAGTCCTTCTCAGAAGTATAAAATACACACTGTACCCTTATTTAGGGTTGCAATAACAGCAAATGCCATAGCTGAGTACTGTGGTGAGACCAGAACACAAGACAAGGGGAAGAAAGTAGAGCTCAACAGTGAAAACTTTCATTCAAATATATCTTTACAGATTAGGTGAGACTAGGTGGCCGTTTTTCTAAAGAAAAACCCAAACCAAAACTGAACACTGTCCACCTGCAGGGCTGGGATAACGTCTATGCTCTTTCCTAGCCCCATCAGCATGTGAAGGTCTGCCAGAGATAGTGTACTTTGAGTCCCACCAAGAATTACTCCACAGACCTAGAGGACACCTGCAGGACAGCGAAAGCTGGAGGGCAGCTCAACCCTGAAAAAGCAGATATCCATTATGGTGAGGAGCACCATCCCAAGAAAGGGCTTTGCCACTACAGCGGTTCCCTGCCTTCAACTCCCTCCTGACCACTTTGCAAAGCCACTGAAGGATGGGTCTAGCTGAAACGCCCCAACAGTGTTATGCCATGTTAGCAGGGCCAGTTGACCAGTGCATCAGCTCAGCACCACAGCTGGTATGTGGGAGGAAGCACAGCTGAAAGCGGGCAAAGGGCCCTTTTAAAGAGCATCAAACCATGAGGCTGGCTGAGGCAACCACTTATCCTGAGCTAAACCCCTACTTTCCAGCATGGGGACCATGCCCACGGCTTCCTCCTCTACCTCTTCTCCACGCTGGGCCTCACTTCCTCTCCACGCACACTGCTGGAGTGTTGACAAGTTCTGGTTGGGGCATTCACAAGCTCCTACCATGGGCAATCCAGGTTACTAAGTCACAGAAAGTTAACCCAGGAAAAAAGATCAGCTCAAATGCAAACACCACAAGTGTGTGTCTGGAGGTTGGACCTCTCCTGTCTGAAAGCAGCAAACTATACACCAGCTCAGCCATCAAACACAACTTCACCCTCTGTGGCTCACCCCAGGACAGCCATGGTGGCATCGGCATTGGGACTGACATGGCCCAGCAGTGACACAGTCCATGGGGCCGCATGGCAGAAAATCATTTCTGTTAAGGTTCTGGGGGGCTGTTGTGAGCTCTCCACAGTTAGACATATCCAAGGCCCACCGTCAGGAGCTGTGGTAGCGCAGCAGCCCTCCCTGGCTCTCAAATCCCAGCACACTGCCCAGGAATGGGACCCTAGATGTGGAAGAGAAGAGCCTGCTATCAGCAGACACTCCAGAGAACTTCCTAGTGTATATCAAGCCTGGCTCCCAAAAAACAGCACTGCCAGTCTGAGGTGACCTTGTGCAGGACATGGCATCCAGGAAAACGGGGGGCATTCCTACGGTGTCTTACATTGCTTCCACCACAGCTAATCACTCGGGCAGAAGCTACCATCAGGCAAGAAGCTACAGCTTTAATTCAGGCTGTGGTTCCAAGACACATATGCTGATGTGAGCGGATCACTGCCAACAGAAGAGGGAAGCCCCCATTGCCTCCCCCCACCCTGAACAAAGTCATGCCACTCACCTTGTCCCCTCTCCTCCCCATCAGACACCCGGAACAGTTCACAACACACACAACAGTCAAGGAGCTTTCTGTTGGTCCCTGGGCTCATCCGCTGACAGGCCCAGCAGGCACCCACACAAGGAAGGGAACTGGCCTGCCTGGCCAGGGAACTTGGACCATCTCCTTTGGACAGTGTTCCACCAGCAGATCAGCTCAGATGGTCATCCAAAATGCAGTGACAAAGAAAGTGATATGTCAAATACATACAACCATCTTCCTCACTGGCAAGCTAAAAATTTATCCCAGAAAAGCTGAACCAGAAACCGTTTAAGCCAATGGATAAGTGCAGGGATACACACACACACAGAAAAAGACACTGGATTAGAAAGAACACCTACCTAGTGTATTCACACAGGTTAATGTATTAACTTCCCATCCAGCAGCACATTAGTAGTTTGCTCAAACTTACTCCCGCAGAACAAGTCCTAAAAGCACAAGTTCTTCAGGCTGATCTTTTATGTTTCACTGCATAAGCATGGTCAGAGTCCTCTGCGAATCAGGCTTAAGGTACAGGGCTTTCCAGACTGCACAAACACCCTAAGAACAAACATTTTCAGCATACCAAGAGCTCAGGTACACTAGGTCAATCCAACTGTGTTTATTTGTATTTCGCCCAAATCACTGCTGAAGTACTCTGAGCTCAAGGAGTGACAGCCTCTCACCGATTCAGCAAGAGACCAGAAGTAATTGGTAGACAGTCCACAAGCACCACAAAGAATGCCAGAGGCATTTATTTACATGACCCCTCTGTTTGCCCAAGGAGAATTCAGAGTTCGCATTTTCCCCTCACTCAAATTAATCATTACTAGAATTAAATCCTCTGCAATATTCCTCAGCTAACAGGAGTAAAGGCATAAACCTTCCAAAATCATCCCCACCACAAAACTTTCCAGATAGCTGTCACTGCCAAAACATGACAGTTTTACTCCCGTCAGTTGGACTTCCTCCCCACACTGGCACAACTTCTCTCATTATCCCTCCCTCCAAGAGACATGGAAAAGGTAAGGAAAAACCACTCCTATTGTTGAAAACTAGCACTTCTGCCAGGGCAGAACCATCACATCTTCTGTGCCAGGCTGACAACACGCTGCATCTCACACCTCTGCTGTGGGCACTGAAGCTTTAAAACTCCCACAGGACCTGGCTGCTGCAACCACACAGCCCTCTCCTCCATCAAGAACTGAGCAGGACCACTGCTCTTTAGTGCAAAGCACCAAAGCACCTCTCAGGCTTGTCAGCTGGTACACTCACACAGCCAGGACACAGCAGCACTCCCTCTGACCTTACCCTTCACTGCCAGAGCACAGCTCTGTCGACAAGACACAATGTGAGAATTCCTCCAGACCAGCCGTCCATGGGAGACAAGTTATGGTCAGAACTTTGAGCCAATTCTACCCACGTGCTTTGCCGCTGAAGCTGGCGAAAGGTCTCGCTCTGTCACGCATCCTCCTTCACTTCTTGCAGCAGTGAGCCCAGCACACCAGGCAGTGGGAGATGAGAAAGAAGTGGGTAAGCAGTGCTAGAGCTAGCAGTGAGCACCAGCCATTTCTAAAAGCAGAGAACTGCTCATGGTTAACAAATGTCATACAAAGCCTACAGGTACATAGCAAGGTGCAGAACACCTCCATTGATATCTACCTCCTCCAGGCCCAAAATCAATAATTAAGTAGAATTTCCTACTCAGTTTACACAATTCCTTAAAGAAATGGGTATTTCTAAGCTAACATGTGCTGCCAACATCTTCTCATTATTCAAGAATTTGTGCCAGCTCCCAAAGAACTGAGGGCAAACTCCTGCAGCAAGAAGACGGCACGACCTGGAATCAGCCAGGCTTTGCTGATTACTACTCTAAGTAAACAGTGGTGTTCCCAGCACTTCAGCTTGCTCTCGAGCTTCTCTCGTTGGCATACTACCCTATATTTAGGATAGAAGAGTGCAATGACAAGCATTGGGAAGAATGAATAAGTGGTCTACGATGCTCACTATAGTGGCAGAGACTCTGTGAAGAAATCTATGAGTTAGGAGCTCCTAAAGTGAAGAATGAAATCTAAAAAGCTAGAGATGGGAGAGAAAGCATTTTGCATAAAAAGTTAAATAACAAATTTTGTGAAGAACATTATTCCCAAAGCAAAATACACTAGTGACCCATCATGTCATGGCAGTGGAAAGAAGACCCTGCCTGGAGGGACTGAGAGAAGACAGGCAAATGCTTGGTCTTCTTAAACAAAAATAGGATTTTAATCTCATTTTGGATACAGGTGAACAACATTAGTGCCACTTTCCCAAGCTGCAAAGCCAAAAGCTCCAGGACCTCAGGGAATGACTGCAAACCCTGCTGCCCTCTCACACCTCCCTACCCTGAGCAGCAGAGACCCAGTGACACTCTAAAAGCACACACGGGAGGTTTGCAAACTTCAACCCGGGGCAAAATTTGCTAAATACACTGGAGACCCATGCAAGCTGCTTCAGAGCCTGTTGCTTCCGAGGAGCCTGGGAGGCCACGGGGAGCATCCCACATTTACACCTCAGCAGAACTATTTACTTGCCCGTACGCACCCTCACAAGCTTTGACTGTAGGTCTGTCGTGCCCGGAGCAGCTTCCACCGGGAGCCGAAGGTCAGCTCTAGGAGCCGGTGGGACCCCGCAAAGCCCCCGGCAAGTCCGGCCGGTGCGGACGCGGGGCCGAGAGCCCAGGCACCACCACTGCGTGGCAAGCGCGCCCAGAGACACACCGAAACCCGCCGGTTCCTGGACACCCACCGGGGCCCGGCCGGTCCCGGTGAGCGGGAAGAGCCGCCGCTCGGGCTCCTGCAAACCCGCCGGCCAGAGCCTACGAGCACACACGGGCTCCGGCACTACGGTGCACCCAGGGACCAACCGACTGCCGCCACCCCCAGCACACCCCAGCCGCTTCTACCGCCCTACCGGCGCCCGCAGCGGAGCCCCACGCCTCTCCCAGCGCAGTCCACCCGGCCCGGCCATCCAGTTCCCCAGCCCTAGCCCGCTCCGCCTCTCGCCCGCCGACAGAGCCGGCCCCTGGCGGGCACCCCCGGGGGCGACTCCCACCCAGGCCCCGGGGGGTCCCGGACGGAGCCCGACCAGCGGCGCCTGTGGGGCTGGGCGGCGGGAGAGCAGCGAGGAGAAGGAGGGAGGGAAGAGCGGAGCGAAGGGGTAGCGGCGCCGGGACCGGACTCCGCACGGGGCCCGGGCCGCCGCCCGCACCGGGGCCCGGCAGGCCGCAGAGGGCGCGCCGGGCCAAGCCGCTGCCCGAGCACCGGGAGGCCCTGGTCCGCCTCTGCCTCAGGCCGCGCCACTGCTCCCGGCCCCGAACCCAGCCAGCCCGGTAGGCCAAGGGCAGTGCGGCCCGGCAGGTGCCGCCACCGGGCGTAGGGCCAGGCCCCGCGCCCCGACCCCGGTTCCCGCGGGCCGCTCACCGTGCGTGGCCGGGCGCGGAGGCCGCTCCCCGGAGGCCGCTCCCCGCCGCCTCCCGCCGCCAGCGGCCCCGACGCACCGAGCGGGCGGCGCGGCACGAGCGCGACCCCGCGCGGGCACGTACCTCGGGGCGGGGCGCGCGGCGCTTAGCAACCGGCGGC